>CM067502.1:49349301-49351801 GCA_034509495.1 Acestrorhynchus altus | reverse complement strand
TTGGTAGATCTACAGAAGTACACTGTGGCATTACTGTGATGGTATCTCAACACCCATAGGAAGATACATTTGATGTCATTTTAATATGTCTCCAGAAACCTCATGGGGTGGATCAGTCTCAGTGACCACGGTGTTACTGTAGATCCCCATGTGTGTGGTCGAGTGGTATCAGTGATGGTTGGGTTAGGCCACTAGGGGGCACATGTGAGAGTCATCAATGAATGGGAGTGAATGGATATTAGTAATGTATGGTTCTAGCTATTCACATACTCAGTTTTTTAAAGTAAAGTTTTGGTGGGTGCAGCAGGAGACCGTCTTTAGTGGGTGCAGTGGGAGGGTCTTTGATGGGTGTAGTGGGAAACAGTCTTGATGGATGTAGTGGGAGATGGTCTTTGGTGGGTGCAGTGGGAGATGGTCTTTGGTGGGTGTAGTTGGAGATGGTATTTGATGGGTGTAGTGGGAGATGGTCTTTGGTGGGTGTAGTTGGAGATGGTCTTTGGTGGGTGCAGTGGGATAACTATGGTGTTGTTAGATGGTTGCTCTGGTATCCCAGGTGAATTAAGGCAGCATGGCAGTTGATGTGGTGTCTCAGGTGGGTGCTCTGCTGGTGGTACTAATGTATTGATATGATTGTAACTGGTTTTATTACCACAGGGAACAATTTCTACAACATCTCTATCTCTATAGAATGTACGTAGAAACCATTGTTCCAATCAAAATGCTGGTAATTGTGTGTTTTGTTGGTAGACTCACGGCGAGGTAGAGCGCCGAATCGTCTCTCAGCTGCTCACCCTGATGGATGGACTGAAGCAACGAGTTCATGTGGTTGTCATGGCAGCCACCAACAGACCCAACAGTGTGGACCCTGCGTTACGTCGTTTTGGTGAGACCATGCAGAACATAAGCAGGAGTATAACTCCACACTTAACTCACAATTCTTTTCCACAATTCTATTAGTGATCAAGTGAAGGTAATTCTATATTTCTGGTTTGTGCACTATTCTCACTCCAGCTGTGAGGGGTTTAAACACTCCTGCAGCACTGCTGTCTGGTCCACTCGTACCAGCGCAACACACACTAACATTTTCACATTACAATATTCTGTCACTGTGATATAAAACTAGGGTTAGAACAGACATTACTACACACACACACACACACACACACTCTAGTCTTCTACTTTGATATCCGCAGGTCGTTTTGATCGTGAGATTGACATTGGCATCCCTGACTCTACGGGCCGCCTGGAGATTCTCCAGATTCACACCAAGAACATGAAACTGGCTGATGATGTGGACCTGGAGAGGGTGAGGACATCAGTTCGGGTGTTTCTTTGAAATCACAGTCCCACTGCAAAAGCGTTTACGTTGAAGTCTCTCTGTATGAAGTTCACTTCATCAGGATTCATGAAAATCTTGATTCATATTTGAAGTGAATATTTCTGTATGAAGTCGTTTTGCGTGTGAATTCAGTTTAATCAGCTGGTGAATCAGGGTTCGTTTGGATTCGGTCCTGATGCTCAGAGCTTGTCCGTGTGCTTCTGTAGATCTCCACGGACACTCACGGCCACGTGGGGGCGGATCTGGCGGCTCTGTGCTCTGAAGCGGCTCTTCAAGCCATCCGGAAGAAGTTGATCCTCATTGACCTGGAGGATGACACTATTGATGCAGACCTTCTCAACTCACTCGCCGTCACCATGGATGACTTCAGGGTCAGCTCACAAAGACAAACCTATCATCAGTGTAATTAACCAGCAATTTTACAGGAGAAATTAAAAGTTAACTTTTATCAGTTAGTTTATCTCAAAAATAGTCGCGTGTGGTCATGACAGCACATTAAAACTGGACCGGTTTAGATCAGATGTGGCATTTTCCCTCGTTGAACAAAGTGTACGACTCAGTGTCCGTTACGTGCTCTTTGCTCTGCTGTATATTGAAGTGCTTGGACCCTGTTCATCGCTGCTGGCAGTTCTGAAGTTACGTTGAATGAGGGTCAAATCTAAAGACAGATCTGTGCAATTTGTTCTTGGATGATTGTTTGTTCTCAGTGGGCTCTCAGCCAGAGTAACCCCTCTGCTCTGAGGGAGACGGTGGTGGAGGTTCCTCAGGTGAACTGGGGAGGACATGGGGGACTGGACGAAGTGAAGAGGGGGCTGCAGAGGCTCGTACAGATCTCTCTCTCTCTCTCTCTCTCTCTCTCTCTTTCTCTCTCTCTCTCTGTTTGTCTGGGTGTAACTCCCCCAGTGCATCCTCAGTGACTGTCTGTTGTTGTACGCAGTATCCAGTAGAGTACCCTGATAAGTTCCTGAAGTTCGGGATGACCCCGTCCAGAGGAGTGCTCTTCTATGGTCCCCCCGGCTGTGGAAAAACACTGTTAGCTAAAGCCATACTTAGCAGTATGAGCCAACTTTGTGTCCACATTAAAGGTGTGCCCCTCCTATATCTCTCATCAGTCACTGTTTGTTGTATATTTGCATTTACCATTTGAGTAGTTGGTGTGTG
>CM067502.1:49304301-49346801 GCA_034509495.1 Acestrorhynchus altus | reverse complement strand
CTCTCCCTCTCTCTTTCCCCTCTCTCTCTCTCTCTCTCTCTCTCTCTCTCTGTTCTCCCACTCTCTCTCCTCTCTCTCTCTCTCTCTCTCTGTTCTCTCTCTCTCCTCTCTCTCTACTTCTCTCTCTCTCTCTTTCTCCCTCTCTCTCTTTCTCTCTCTCTCTCCCTCTCTCTTTCCCTCTCTCTCTCTCTCTCTCTCTCTCTCTCTCCTCTCTCTCTCTTTCCCTCTCTCTCTCTCTCTGTTCTCTCTCTCTCTCTCTGTTCTCTCTCTCTCTCTCTCTGTTCTCTCTCTCTCTCTCTCTCTCTTTCCCTCTCTCTCTCTCTCTCCCTCTCTCTTTCCCTCCCTCTCTCTCTCTCTCTCTCAGGATGATGATTATGATCCTGTTCCTGAGATTAGGAAGGATCATTTTGAGGAGGCCATGCGTTTTGCCCGTCGCTCCGTCAGTGACAACGACATCCGCAAATACGAAATGTTCGCTCAGACTCTACAGCAGAGTCGAGGCTTCGGCAACTTCAGGTAAACACGTACAGTCAGGTCCATAAGTATTTGGACAGTGACACAATTTTCACCATCTCATCTCTGAACACATCCTCAGTGGATCTGACATGAAGCAATCAAGATATGACGGGAAGGGTTTTTCGCAGGCTCAAAAGTAATTGGACGGTCAGCTGACAAGCAGTTTCATGGCAGGCAGTGATCTCTCTCTCTCTCTCTCTCTCTCAGGTTTCCCTCCAGTTCACAGTCCGGTGGAGGCCAAGGGTCAGGTCAGGGTTCTGGGGGTCTCTACAGAGAAGACGGGGAAGATGACCTGTACCAGTAAATCAGCCGCTGATGAAATGTAGAGAAGCTGTAATGGGTCACTCCGCAACTGAAACTCATGGGACATGTTATGGTTGTTTACGTGCTGTATTAAATGTGTCTATAGAAATCAGCAGTAACTGCACTAACCGTGTACCATGTTAATGATCCTAATAAAGTAATAACATGAAAGAGCAATAAAATGATGATATTAAATGAGATTAGCAATCAAATATATATATATATACATACATATCAGACTCAGAAAAAAAGCTTGAAAACGTAATATGACAGGAATTTAAGATGTTCTGGCCATAAAATAATAAAGTATTTTAATAAATGATAAAGTAACATGAAGATTGAGAGAAATTATGCTTATGTTAATGTGGAACTATACAATTATTAATATATTTATATTTATAATGTAAAATATGAACAAACAATTAGTAATCAAACTTCCATCCACTTTGAAAAGCTCAGACAAAAAGAAAGCGAAAGAAAAAGCATCCAATACACAAGGACTCCCTGTGCTTTTAACCCAATGACTGTTTAATTTAGCTAGTGTGTGTGTGTGTGTGTGTGTGTGTGTGTGTGTGTGTGTGTGTGTGTGTGTGTGTGTGTGTGTTATCAGAAGCTGGTTGGCGTAATTAAGAGTGATTGCTTTTGATAGTGCTTTATTATCTGTTGTGATTTTATATTTTGTGAGCTAGAATGGTGTACAATAAAACTCTGGCAACTAATGGGTCTGAGTTTCAGTGACCTTCCATCTCCTGATGAGGAGCTTAGAACATCTAATCAGTGTAACTCAGTCAGTTAGAACACCGTTAATGAGAACCTGGCATATAAATGCCAAACATATGGAGATGAATTTTGTATCATTATGTCTTTCATTTATGACCATTAGATAACACACCCATACGGGCCTGAATGGAGGCCTGAATGAAGCCTTGTCCACAGGTTTCATGTTGGCCCCACATATGGAAGCTCAGCAGGGTCAGTGACGGGACCAGGAGGGGCCCCATGTGGGTTGTACACGGCACACTGGAATCAGACTCGTGTAAGATAAAGGTGGGCTGTAATGGGTCCTATTTGGTAAGAACAAATGAAATTCCAGTAATTACATGTACTGTCTCTCTCTCTCTCTCTCTCACACACACACACACACACACACACACACACACACACACACACACACACACACACACACACACACACATTAACATTAACACAGATTTCTGCATGTTCCCTGTCGTGCTGTAGGGGGCAGTAATGCGCCTTCCCGCACTCAATCCGTCACACAGCGCAGAAGCAGAGAATGGCTGTGTTCTAATCCGCGTGATTTAGATCTAGAAAACGTCTTTCTCCCTTCTAGTGCACACTTTACAACCCTCGTCGAAGGCGGCAGAATTCTTACGTTGCCTGGACAACGACCACACTGTGTTTGTTTACAAATGACATTAATTACATTAATTTAATTTAATGTATTATTTATTTATGTATTATTTCTTATGTATAATATATATACGGTGAGTGAAAAACTCAGTATTTAAAACACGTATAAAGATAAACACAAGAAGAAATTACATATATATAAATATAGAATAGAAATATACACACATTATTATACATTATTGCACAGATGAAGTGCTGTGTATATAAATACTATAAATTAATGTTTGATTTTTATTCACATCTATTTTTGAGGTATAATATCAAACGCTAAACTTAAATGTATATTTTAATATATATTTATATCCTGGCAAAAATGAAATAAATTTAATTTTAAAACGAGTGCTTTTATTTATTTGTTTTTATTATTATTAATAATAATTTTATTATTATTATTATTATTATTATTATTATTATTATTATTATTATTATAGCAGTTCTTCTCTACTGAGTGTGCACTACAGATTGGAACACCGCCCTACACAGTGAACTTCCTGCGGCAACCGGAAGTCGGCGGAGGTTTGGAGGTGACCGACTGTGTTGTTTAGTGATTAAAGGTTCGGTGAGTCGGTTTGGTGAGTCAGTTCGGTGGAGCTGGTGGAGTTGGTGGAGCACTATGGGGTCTCACCTGGTGCGGAGCTACATCACAGAGCGGGACTCTGCGCCGGACCCGCAGAAGCCTCCACAACACGACCCTGAGCTGGGCTTCCAGGAGCGGAGAGAGAGAGGTCTGAATACCACCCAAACACCACCTCAGCAACACCACATAAACCCCCATAACACCACCCTTAGCTGGGTTTCCAGGAGCGGAGAGAGAGAGATGTCTGAACACCACCCAAACACCACCCTAATGCCACAACAACACCTTAACACCACCACATAAACTCCCCACAAGACCACCTTGAGCTGGGTTTTCAGGAGCGGAGAGAGAGAGAGAGAGAGAGAGCGAGAGAGAGGTCTGACCACCGCCCTAATACCACAACACCACCACCCTAACACCACAACACCATCACATAAACCCCCACAACACCTCCCTGAACTGGGATTCCAGAGGGGGAGAGAGGTCTGAACACCACCTCATGGAGTCACACAGAATGGCACAGATGGTCTTCAGTGTCTTGGTGGTGACCACCAATAAATGCTTGTGTGGAGGCACCGTGTTTAGCGGGTGTAGTCCTGACCGATACCAGATCCTGAGTTTTTACCAGTTATACTTGAGCTACTGCCTCCGTCACTGGTTTAATCCTAAAACAGCCACCGTGGATCTGCACACCCTCCGCTCACTCCTACACACGAATCCTGTGACACAGCTCACAAAGTGTAGTCTCACCCGAGTGTGGCTGACTTTCCCTTTGTCTCCTAATACACACTGGAACATCAGAATTAGTCTCACCCCTCTGGACATGGGCTCCACAGCAGACACCCGGTTCTGTGCTATCTGGCACCAAGGCGTTACAGCAGGTCCTGTAAGTTGTGAGCATTGGGCCTCATTACCCTGTCACCGCTTCACTGGTTGTCCTTCCTTGGACCATCTTTGGTAGCTACTGACCTATGCAGCAACACCCCACAAGACCTGTCTGATGTTCTGGAGATGTTCTCACCTAGTTGTCTAGAACATCACAGTTTGGTTCCTGGTGTCTCACATTCTTACTCATCAACTTCTAGACAGTTCACTGACTAATATAGCCATCTCCTAACAGGAGCCACTGTTGGTGGTGTTAATGTTTGTGTGTGTGTGTGTGTGTGTGTGTGTGGTTAGTGCCCGTGGCGACTCAGGAGCAGATGAACTTGGCCATGATACCTGTAGAACAGCGAGACTACTGCGCTCACTACCTTCTCAAATTGATGAAGTGTAAACGAGACAACTTCCCCAACTTCCTGGCCTGCAAGCACGAGAAACACGACTGGGACTACTGCGAACACCAAGAGTAAGGACACACACACACACACACACACACACACACACAGGTCTGTTCTTTCATATATATGAACGTCCAAGCAACCTACCCCAGCAGACGTGGAGAAGTATAGTCAATAGAATAGGACACTCTGGAGAAGATAAACAAACATGAACCTACTGACATCAGAACTGATGCCGGGCACGGGGTAGAGGGCTATAAAGCCCCCAGTGTGGAGCTGTGGAACCGTGGAACCGTGTTCTCTGGAATGATGGAGCTCCGTCCGGTACTTCTGGGAGGAGTTGGGGAATTGGGGCTGAAGTAGGGGTGGTGATTGCAATCAAATCCTCACACCAACGCTCGAGAATTTAGTATAAGGTCTTCCCTGGACAGTAGAGACATGGAACGTGATGTTGGTTTAGGCACCGACGGTATGTCAACAGTGTGCTCAGAGAAGAGTGTTGTGATGTCATCAGTGTGCCCTTACATGGACATTGCACCAGTCAGGCCACTGCTGTTTGTCAAACCTCCCTGACTGGTTTGATGACAGACTAAAGCAGGGACTGGTTACTGCTTCTTCTCAGGCTCTGGGTCTTACAGTGCCGTCACTGGTATTCTGCACGTAGCTCATCTTCCGTAGCATTGCTGTGAGGGTTTGATTGCATTAGGGGACAAAAGCATTAGCGAGGTCATCCCACCTCAGATTTTTAGAAGGGGTGTCCACAAACATTTGGACGTGTAGTTTACTGTTGATGCTCTTCATTTATTTAGGGCAGGTGTCTAGTTGGTCATAATTAACCCTTTACGACTTAAAGGGTCTGTAGTTCAGTTCCTCAGTCTGGAATGAGTTCTAGATACTTTTCAAAGCAGATACTTGTGAATTAGTAATTACTGAATTAATAATTACTGAATTATTAGGAAAATGAAAACTCAAATTTGAGGCTGGGGGTGAAAATGTCATTGTTCAGCAATTTAAGCCATTGAATCATCTGAACTGGACAGTCCAGAATGGAATTTATAAATATGAGTAATTATTTCTCAAATTATGTAATTAAGTATGAACAATTATGTTACACCTGGTATTGATAGTAATCAGGGTATTAACCACATTCAAATTACAGTTTGAAAATTCTCCACAAGAGGGAGCTGTGAGCCCTCAAGTTGCTTTTGTGGGTCGTTAATCATTAAATATACATAATCATTAATATAAATATAAATAATATGGACGCTTTCCTTCAACTTTAAAACAAAAGAAAGATCACGTCATGATTCTGTCCTCTGTCTTCGCCTCCCTGCAGTTACGTGATGAGGATGAAGGAGTACGAGCGCGAGCGGAGACTGAACCTGAGGAAGAAGAGGATTGAAGCGCAGGCAGCGTGACCGTCTCCCCTTCATCTCGCCCCTCCTTCACTCGTCTTTTTTCCTCTATTTACAGAACTGTCCGTAATAAAGAGTATCTAACAAGCCATCACTTCTTCTGAATGATTGCTGGGAGGGTTCAGGCTTTCAGGAGGTCACGTAGACTCTTATACGTTCTGTGCGTACCCTCGTTCACCCTTGTTCACTCTTACTCTAAATGGTGAGTAACTCCGGCTGGCAGAATCCATCACTGCCCAAATCTGCAAGGACAGTAAGGAGGCTGTAGGTGGTGCTACATTCCACTGCAGGTTCTTCAGATTAATGGAGTTCTGTACGGGAACCTTTTGTGCAAGGGTTTAAGTGTGGTCCTTAAAAGAAACCCAGGGAGGTTCTTCCTGTAACCCCATTATATTGATGACTGTGAGACACCCAGAGACGTGTGTGTGTTGGGTCACCAACCCAACTTCTGCTCAGCTTCCTTCCTGCAGACTATAGATCCAAACAATTCCTGCCATCAGAAGTTCTTGACTGGGTGAGATTTGGGTTGGAGCTGAAATCTGCAGGAGCAGGGTTGGTGACTCCTAATCTACGAATTCTGAAGGTGGGAGGAGCCATTTAAAACCTACACACACGTTTAGGGTGTAGTTTGAGTTTCTATTCTGCTGATAGAAGACAGATCTCTCACCTCTTTTTTTTATCGGACTCCACGTCATTGGCTACAGTAGCAGTCAGGATTTTTACACCGCCATTGGGGTGTTGAGTAACGTGTGGTACAGTTACTACACTCGGACATCTCAATATATATTATATATATATATATATATATATATATAATCGTTACGCTGATAATATTCTAATGGACTGTGTAGCAGAAGGGACTATTAGGACATCAGTCATCAGTGCTCACAGGACTCTGTTGGCTGGACATTTCTGGTTGGTGGACACTTATACCTGTGTAATACACTAACACACCACCACCATGTCAGTGTGACTGCAGTGCTGAGAATGACCCACCACCCACATAATATCTGCTCTGTGGTGGTCCTGTGGGGTCCTGATCATTGAAGATCAGGGTGAAAGGAGGAGAATAGAGGATGCAGATGAACTACAGACTGAATTATAGATCTACACACGAGTCTCATCCATTCATAACCAAAACACCTGCAGACACACAAATTCACACACAAGTAAAACAATTATGTGTGTATTTCGAATGTAAACATTAATATTTGGTAAACAGTGTTCAGACAAAAGTGCCAGAGAACGATCAGAGTTTTCCTTTCACTTGAAATCAAAACAATTCATCACCAAAACAATGAAATTCCAACATTGTGCTGTCACACGGTTTGCTGTGTATCCGCGGGATTTTAGCCTTGATATGTTAACAGCCTCTCGGCAGCTCTTTCAGTTGAACACAGTAATGGATAGGGACACGTTTCCGAACTCGTCAGCACTGCCTGAATTTACAATTAAAACAACAACGAAGTCCTAATCTGAGGGTAAAACACTGTTATCAGATTTTAGTAGTCATTACGTTACAGTACCATTACAGGAAAAGCCCTTGTTTATCAACCAAATCTGCTGCATCTGTAAAGTTCGCTCAAATACCACAGACAATGTTCACGCGTTTCCTTCAACGTACAAAAACAGACCTGAAACTCATCAGCAGACGCCGTAAGACTCCCACGGGCTCCGGTTGGGATAAGTGGGTGTTATGATCTTTCCTAGGTACTGTCATGAGCTGTACCCTCCAGATACAGCAAGTTGAAAACAAGCTTTAACGCAACCTCCTAAGTCCGAACTATTGGACAAAATGTGATGTAAGATCACTGTAGATATTACAGTAACAGCCTGGAAAAATTCACCATATCTACACGATTTTCCTTTTAATTCAAAACAGTCGACCGATTCCAGCTCATATTCGTAGATAACTGATGTTTTTAGCTCATGTTTGTAGACAACAGTGAAAGAAACCACACCTCCACTCGTCCGACGCGCGGGTTTGACTGTTCAGACATGCAGGAAGCCTTGGTGTACATAAGCCTCCATTACACAAGGGCTACATGAGCTTCATAACTCCTAAACATGTCTTGGCTGATCAACTACATTTGTTTCAAAGGGAAAAACTGTACATGGGAATTCTTCCTCCAGTGCCGTCATGCTTTAAAAGTTCTTCAGTGCCGTGAGAAGGGTCTTTGGAGAAGGGTTTGGGGAACCGGGGTTTACAGCTCACGGAGAGCTGAGGAAGCAGGGGATGTTGGCTGTGGTTGGACTTTAGAAGGGTTCTAGACAGAAAGGTACAGTTAGAGGTTAGGGAAAGAGGGCCCGGAAGCAGGATGGTTGTGGATTGGAACGACTGGAACAACTGGAACGAGGCCGCTCTACAGTATGAAGGGCAGGATGGGCGAACGGAGAGGAGGATAGTCGCGGAATTCCTTCAGGTAGCTGCGATGTTTTCCTTTGGCCCACACGGTCATCTGGATGAAACCCACCAGGGTGAAGAAGGCTACTGGCAGACACTGCGTCATCAGAGTGAAGCCCAGCCATGAACCCAACTGTAGACACACACACGCACACACAGGTCATTTTCCACACAGCAGAACACATGATTTCTAATTGACCGACTCGTCTGCATCTACAACCTTCTTTCTGAAGGCCTCAGAAAGTCCTGTGGACGTCGACATGATCTCACTCCAACAATCAAGAGCAAACCAAACTAGGTTTGAGGTTTAAAAAAATTCATTACATTCCGCAAATGATGTTTTAAAGACGTTTCTTCGGGTGTTTGTGTTCAGTTATTTTGCCTCCATCTCTCATCTCAACTCTGTGAAGAAATCACAGAGACCAAGACCACCTTTGAAGGTTCGGTCCGAACTGAAAAGTAGGAAAGTCCGGACAAAACAAGGTAGGTGTGGAAGTACCTTCAGCAAGCTGTCTAAGCTCTGGCTGCTCTAATTGAAAGATTTCTGGATTCAAATCTACGATGCTTTTTTGATGCATGAACTGACCTCGTAGGTGTAATTGGGGCAGGACACCAGCAGGAAGATCCAAGTGAAAGGGTTTTTAGTCGGATAAGGAATCTTTCTGGTTTTAGAGCCTTAAAAAAAAAAACATTACATCAGTGACCAAGTCATAACCGAGGCTTCGAAACCATTGAAGCATAGATGTTCCATGTACTGGGAAAGTATGCATGTCTGACTGTCTGTGTTTGGAAGAGCCTCACCTGGAGGTCGTAGATTCCTCAGTGCGATGTGGATGGAGAAGTTTCCGATCTGGCAGAACTGTAGGACAAAAAGCACCGAATGATCTGATCTGATCTGATCTGGGTTCAGTTCTGAGACGGAAGTGGAAACAACTGATCTGGAACTTACCAGGAAAATGATGAGCGCTGCTCTCACCTGCTGCTCTCCATAAACTACAACACAAACACCACGTCATTCACACTGGATTGAACTCAATGTACAGTTATTACTGTCAGACTGTCAAACTACCCACTGCAGATTCATACTGGACAAAGTGCAAATTCAGATCAGATTCATGTAAAATTCAGGGTGCTGTTCCAGTGTGAACTGCACGTCGGATCGGTGAGTACTCACTCGGCGGTGTGTAGAGCGGGTGGTTGATGTAGTAGGCCATCCATGCAGCAAATCCCCAGTAATATGTGCAGTTCTGAGACACACACACACACACACACTCAGCGATGACATGTGAGGTCATTGTTACCTGATCCTGGTCAGGGTCAAAAGTTATGGGCCTGGTCGGCCTCGACCACGGCATCAACTACATTCTTAGGCTGGACTGTAGTTGTGCTCCAGACTCGCTTTATCCAACTTAAATTCAAGACGAAATCCAAACAAACTTTCCTTATATTGTTACAGTAACGTCATGTATAAAGTTTACCATAAAAAATGAGTATCAGAATTATTTCGATGGTACACTGAAGGTACTATGTTACTACAGAACTTTGGTTCTGTACGAGACCTCTCTCCAGAACTACCTAACGCTTCAGGCCACATGCTTCCCTCACACTTCCTTCTCTCTCACCTTGTCAAAAAATGCATGTGTACAGCTGTCCATAAGGGGGCGTTCCAAGAACGAGATTTATATTTACGTGAGCGGCATAAAGCTGAATTACGGTTATCACACCACACTGATTTAAAGCAAAAATGATAGTTTTGCTCCTGAGCTCCCCCTAGAGTTAAGGTCTACAATTCATATCCACCTCATTAAACACATGTTTGAGTGCCTCCGACATTCGTGCAGCTCCAGTGCAAAAAGAAAGTAAACTTCAGACCAGAGTGTGTGCGTTGCTCTTCTCACCTTAAAGATGTTGCGGAGCGGCATCGTCCCGTGAGAGAAGCGATGTACGAAGAGTGTCTCTAGAAGTCGCTTGACGTAGTGGAAGGAGTGACACATGCATGCCAAACTGCAACACGTCAGAACTACATTACTGGTGAGGCCCCAGTGGAACCGCAGGTCTACTTTATCAGCAACATTTAAAAGGCGTATGAACGTTATCAGAGTCTGAAGCTGACACTCACTGTACGACCCAGTGCTTGCTGGTGGTGAAGTCGTATTTGGGGGCGTAAATGAACGGCACCCGGAAATAGAACATCAGGTAGATCAACAGAGGACCTGCATACTCGGTTAGAAACACCTAAGAGACGGAGACAAACAAACAACGTATTACGGTGACACTTTATCTTACAGCGCTTTTAAGACGACGTCTTTAAATATTCAATTTCATCGTAAAATGAAACAAAGATTGGTCCAGAATATGAACCGAATTCACCGTGGAGGTCCTAAATACCAATGCATATCCATCTACTCAACGTACTGCGGTGTAGCTCCACCCAAATTAGCAGATACTACATCTGAAATGTCCAAATTTAAGATTTATAACCGTGTGTTCACTTAAACGGGGGAGTCAACACTCTTCTACCCATGTTTGGTTTCAAATCTACCCAAGCATCCCGGGAAAACCTCCACGCTGGAACACACACAAGAACAGTGTAGGTAATGAATGTGCTCAAAGGGCATAGCTGGAGAAACCCACCAGACCACTAACACCGTCTCTCGCTCTCTGCTCTTCTGTTGACCCTGATGGTGTAGGTTGCTGGCAGTGGACTCACATTTTTCCACAAGTTATATATATATCCCCCCACCAGCCCTTGTACAGGGTGGTCTCGTCGAAGCGTTCACAAAGCAGACAAACCCACAGACCTCCGAACACACACACTGATTCGATTATTTGTGTGTGTATAAATGAAAATCATTAAAGTGATGACCCCACCAATGGGGCCAGTGGGGTGCTAATGGCACTAATCTAATGTACGCTCTAATGCTGCACTACCTGACCCTCATATGAATGTGTGTGTGTGTGTGTGTGTGTTACCGTGACCCAGCTGATCTGTGCACCGAGGTCTCTGAAGTAGAACGTTGCTGTGGTACCCACAGGCAAGTGCTGCAACACGTCTTCATCCTTCAAAGACTTGCCCTCTGCAACACAATGATGCAATGCATCAGAACATCATCACTGCTGTCATCATCATGGTCATCACACTCAGAGGGCTGTATGGACTGTACGGACTAGATGGACTGTAAAGACATTAGGGACAATACGGGCTGTATGGACTGTATCATATATATGAGCTGTATTGGGTTTATGGACTATATGGACTGTATGGGCTGTATGGACGTTATGTACTGAATGGACCGTATGGACATAGGGACAGTATGAACTGTAGATCACTCACTGGGGTCAAGACGAATGGACTGTCTGGCAGGATACCACTGAGGGTCTGGAAAAAACAACAAATAAACAAACAAGAAACAATAAAAAAGATTAAACTTCTCTCTTGAAGACAGCCCACGCTTAGACAGTTACACCACCCAAGAGCCCCAAATCTGCTGTCTATAGTTCAGGACTGTGAGGGCAGCGTTTCCTGATTCAACTGATCAATTCTTAAACCCTCCTGAGGTGGGGTGTGTGTGTGTGTGTGTGTGTGTGTGTGTGTGTGTGTGTGTGTGTGTGTGTGTGTGTGTGTGTGTGTTTTATAGCAAAGTGCTTGTACTTAGATAATAAGCTCCCATTAACACCTCTAGTATGTTGGTTCACTTACGGCTCTTATGGAACATCGACTTGATCTCTCCGATGGTCGCATTGGGCTCCACCTGTTAGTCAACAAGCACAAATAAACACTCAGAGAGACAGAGTGTGTGTGTGTGTGTGTTTAAAATTAGCAGTCAATTTAGTTACTAAGGCTCCTGTAACAGCTGGCATTCCTTTTAGACAACACACACACACACACACACACACACACACACACACACACACACACACACACACACACACACACACACACACACACACACGGTGCGGCATGTCCTGAATGTTTAAGTTAGGTACTCTTTGTGGATGTAGTAAAAGTGTGGGAGAGAACTGTTAGATTAAGAGCATGACGAAGCCATGACCTGTTCTTGGGTCATTCCCTTTATAAGCAATGCCACTAGTTCATCTAACCTGCTTCTGACAGCAAAGTGAAGTAAGCGTAACACCACGACATCGAAAACAGTAAAACATGTCTGTGCATCCATATCAAACACGGAAGTCAAATGTGCTTCTCGATTCGACTGTGACATCACATTTCAACTGTTACATCAGAACACTTTCAAGTCCACTGTGTCGTTACAAGGCTTCGGTCGCCGTGGCGTTATCACAGTTGCAATTCCATTATGACTTCACAGCTCTTTCATTTCCACCATGACATCATATCAGCTGCAAGTCCTCCCTGTGACGTTGGTATGGAGGTTCCGCGGGTTGCCAGGGGTTCCACAGTAGCCTGATCCCAGATAATCCCGTGAGAACGGTCTACGACACCCTAGCCACCTTGTTACAGATTCCTCTGAAAGGGTGAGAGAGTGATGAGGCTTCCGGCGACCCTGCCATGCCACGGGAACACGGCACCGAGCAACAGTACACCGAGAAACACCCACACTTCAGACCCCGACATTCGCACACGTGCTATAGATAGAACCGGGCTGCTGTCTAGCTGCATAGCAAGAGGACACCAAGCCAGCATGAGGCTGCCTGGACATTAGACCAGGATTTCAGGAACATTGCTGTGAAAAGGAAACACGGTTTTCCCAATTTTCCCGAATTTTCCAGTGGTTTCTGACACTCACTGTTATCTAGAACCGTGTGAAGAGCTAGGCACGCAGCAATATTAGCGTAAATCTGAAGAAGATGACCGCAGACACCGACCAATCTGACCAAAAGGAAACAGGGAGCGGTCCAGCACTGTACATACACAACACACTGTCCAGCAGGTTAAAGAGTTCCTGGGTGGAAAGCTGGTCTTACCTTGTCCAGGAAGCAGAGCTTGTCCTTGGTCTTGGCGTCCAGAATCTCCACCTCGAAAAAGACCACAGCTTTCTTAGTTTTTTTGGCAGGTTTCCGTTTAGCAGGGGTCGGGACAGGGGGGCCAGGGACCACCGTGGGGGTCGGAGCCTTTTTGGGAAGGGTGGCTTCTAAAGCCAATGCATCCATATTCCCACACTCTCTAATCTGTCTGTCTATACGTCCCGCTGAACCCTCTAAAACGAGAGCAAGACCCAGACAGTCAGCTGCAGGAATCTCTCTCCCCCACTGTTGATCCCTCTCTCCCCAACCCTCTCCCTCTCTCTGACTCCACCCCACTGTCTTTCTCACCCCCCCCTTTAATTGTGGGTCTTCCCCCAAACCTAATGTACACCGCCTGGGGGTGGTGTGTTCATGTGTTGCGCTGGTATGACTTCACATCTACAAGGGGGAGCAACTGGGTAGAAGTGTCTAGTAGAGTGGACAGCGAGTGGACGCAGGGTTTAAACACTCCAGCAGCACCGCTGCGTCTGATCCACTCGTACCAACGCAACACACACCAACACACCACCACCGTGTAGGTGTCAGTGCTCTGTGGTGGTCCTGATCATTGAAGATCAGGGCGAAAGGAGGAGAATGAAGTCTGCAGAGAAACAGATGAACTACAGTCGTAATTGCTCCTGTATGGTCAGAGAAGCTGATAAACTGGTCACAATGTTATGGCTGGTTGATGTAGCTCGATCTAGCATTGAGCTGGACACTGCTAGCCCAGAGGTTTGACACTTGAAGACCCCCCTCCCCCCAAAGAGGAAATGTGAAAAGTACCCCTGCTATCTCCACCCCATCTCCCCTTATCAGACAAACCAGCACTAATTATAAACTGCTTACTGGCAACACACACCAACTGTACACACACACACACACACACACACACACACACACACACACACACACAGGGAGAGTGGACAGTGGGTGTGGTCACACTTCTGCACATGCTCCGTTTGTGTCCTTGCTCCTAGGACACAGCACTCTGTCCTAGCGTTCCATGAGAGCCATACTCACATTCCCGTTGGTATAACACTCGATCCAAGAGATTAAAACCACAGTGGTGTTCATGGAAAACGTCAGATCACTACGTTACTCAGCAACCACAACCTACTGTTAGGTGACTGATATCTGATGCTCTTAGTTTGATTTACAGGTGAGTGACGTTACACGGGTGCGAGACAGTCGAGTTTGGAGTCTTGCCCAATGACTGGTGTGGCACGGTGGGCTTGACCATGGGAATCGAACCCTAGTCCGCCATGGGCACGGTGGGGTGGTTAGCCAGTACTTTTCTTACTGCTAAGTCTCTCAGGTGGTATTTTATGTTCTCCAGAGAGTTCCGGAAATAAGCTCTCAGTACATAATGTGGCCAGAATTCCAGGGTCAAAACTAGGACTGTCCACTTCAAAGTTTTTGCTGCCAGTCCAATCAGAGTAGCTCAATGCCGAGTATCAGCTGATACCGGTCCAATCAGAGTAGCTCAATGCTGAGTATCAGCTGATACCGGTCCAATCAGAGTACCTCAATGCCGAGTATCAGCTGATACCGGTCCAATCACAGTAGCTCAATGCCGAGTATAAGCTGATACCGGTCCAATCAGAGTAGCTCAATGCCGAGTATCAGCTGATACCGGTCCAATGAGAGTAGCTCAATGCTGAGTTCTGGTTGGTAATGATCTGATCAGATCTTGATGTCTGTATAAATAATTCAGTCACACAGTTAATCAATACAACTGCTAATAAATACTGAAGCAAAATCACTTTGTTTTTATAGAGACGGGTTATAAAAAAAGATTCACATCCACATACGTTAAATATCTCATATCGTCACATTGCCCTCCCTTCACACTCACACACACACACACACACACACACACACACACACACACACACACACACACACACTTAGGGGGGATTATTAATAACTTGGAAAGGCATGTGCAGATGACACCACCAGCCTCATAACTTAGTTTAACAGCATGTCTGTGTGTGTGTGTGTGTGTGTGTGTGTGTGTGTCTCAATATCTCTCTCTCTCTCTCTCTCTCTCTCTCTCTCTCTCTCTCTCTCTCTCTCTCTCTCTCTCTCTGTCTGTCTCTCTCTCTCTCTCTCACACACACACACACACACACACACACACGGTAGGGGGTAGGACAGCAAGCATACCCTCTTTAACAGGACAGGTGCCAGCGGTGGCTCAGGTCGCAAAGGAGAGAAACATCGAGAGTTTTGGGGAGCATTCAGAAGTGGACACTCTGAAGACTGGACAGTGAGGTGTGTGTGTGTGTGTGTGTGTGTGTGTGTTTACTTTGTTTACCCTAATCAGTAAGTGTGAACTCACGTGAAGGCTGGAGGGTGGTCTTTTAGAGCTGTGGGGGTCTATATGTACACACACCGTAAGATACACAGGGGTGTGTGCTGCGTACGTCCGCCTGCGCGCCTGGTTTATCTCGACACCTTTAATAATGACCTTTGCTAGAAGTGCGGTTGCAACACTTGGCCAATCAAGTTGTTTAACTCAGTGTTCTTCAACATGCTTATCTGGGTGTTTCTGCAACCACAGAAACTTTATGATGCATTTTCAGATTTTTGGAATTAAAGGTATTTTAATAGTGTCACAACAATAAAAGCGCAGTCCAAACAGAGGTGGCCAACATGAAGATATTCTAGCATAACCTGAAAAATAACATCTAAAGGATCTGCAGGCAGCAGATATGCTCATTTGCATATACATAGATCAACCATAACATTAAAACCCATAACCCTGTTGATGGTTTACTGGTTTGTCGTTCCTCACTTTTGGAAGGTACTGACTGCTCCACCACTCTACCGTTCTAGTCAATGTTCTCGTGCAGTTTGGTTCTTATCAAAGCCTCAGATTCTTCTTGCTTCAAAACATCGACTTCAAGAACATTACCTACATTTACATTTATGGCTTTTATCTGACGCTCTTATCCAGAGCGACTTACGAGGTTTCTCATATCACAGAGCAGGGCGGAGTAGTGTTTGGAGTCTTTGCCCGAGGACTCTTACTGGTGCATCACAGCATAGTTGCCCGGACTGGGAATCGAACCCATTACATGTCAGTGGTTCTAATGTCATGGCTGGTCAGTAAATATGCATTTATATTTGTTCATAAACATTCCAAGCGATGTCTGTTGTCTCCAGACTTCTGGTAGACACTACCTACAAATACTGCATCCAAATAATAATACTACTTATATTTAGAATTAACATAGTGTGTCCAATTACTTTTGCCCCTGTGTAAAAATGTCTGTAACCGGTATCGATGGCCCAGCAGTTAAGGCATTATTTTAACGATCAACTTAAAGCTAAGAGTCACACTTTACTATAAAAAAAAAAATGCTTACGCACATTAGGGTATATTTTGGGTTTGACACGTGGCGCCCCCATGTGGCCGCATTCACTGCCCAAGTCCTAAAACTTGTGGCAGGGCTGCTTAACAGTCTGCTCATCCAGATTACAAACAGTGTGCTAATCTGGATTAAACCCTAAACCAGTCTGAGAGTCAGCAAGGGAGACAGCCAATCAGGGACAGCCATTCAATAACAGCATGGTGGTGGTAGCCTCAATATACTAGTGTTGCATGGTGCAGATCTGCCTGAGCATTATGTATCAGGCAGTGTTAATGGACCTGTTTTTGAGTATATACACCAAGGTCTATAACAGAACAGGTGGGGGGTGTATATATACTGTATATACATATATACAATATATAATGGGAGGGTATAGAATGACCCTACACCCATAAAGCATCATACACTATTATATTATTAGTGTCTAACCTCTACTTTAATGATATATACCATCAGAGAGGGTCTATAAAGCAAACATAACGTTTAACTACACACGTGACCTGTTTCCACCCAATTATATACATGTTAATATGTATCATTTGACATATGTATCCTATATGAAGGCATATATACCCCTGTGCTGTTGTGCAATCCTGCAGGTCAAAGCTAGACAGACAGGACAGGGCAGCTTGACTAATCTCCTCCACACTGTCCCACTCAGCAGATCCCACCATAACACACCCCTGTCCATTCCAGCAGTGACCAGCAAGACCAGTACTGCTGACTAAAACCCACTGGGTCTCCAGCAGGGAGGGTTAAATCCATCTCTTACCTCGTAATGCTTCATTTCTGCTGCAGTTTCAAACTCTTTGTCGGTCCAAGATGTCCTCTGACAGGTCCAAGGTCCAATCAGCACCCTCGGAAGACATTCAGGGAGCCAATCAGAGCTGAGAATGTTGGCAGGCGCTAGACCCGCCCCTGAGCCCTGCTAGCCAATGAGAGGGGAGGAGTATGACTCAAGTGCTGTCTGATTGGACCGCATCACAAAGGTGAGGGGGAGCTTGCTGAACACCTGAGAGGCCAGAAGGTCCCTGGAACAGCCATAACATTAAAACCAGCAGAACAGCTGATCAGACCACTCGTGGGCTCCTCCAGACTTCTGAAGGTGTCCGGTGGTGCCTGGTACCAAGCAGATCCTTTGAAGTCCTGTTTGTCCAGCATCACTGAGACTCAGGAGCCCGTGAGCCTGCACCGGGAACACCCTGCAAGACCTGCTCGATGTTCTGGGCACGTTCTGACCCAGTCATTTAGAACATCACAGTGTGGTTCTTGGGAGTGTTTCAGATTCTTCTGCTTGTCCACTATATCCAAATTGCCTGGACTTGCCCACGAAGTATGAGAAGCAGCCTTGTGAGTGGAAGGTTGCAGGTTCAAGTCCCTGAACCAACAGGCTGCGACTGATTTGTCCTCAAGCAAGGCCCCAAACTGCTCCATTTCTCTGAAATATATTGAGATGTGGGTTTTTTAGTCATTTCACTCAGACCTAGGTTCAAAACTCAGTGTGGTACAGATGTTTCATTGTAGTTGGAAATCAGTGTTGAACAGTTAAAATTTCACGTTGTGTGAACGTTAACATTAAGAAGTTCAGCAGACATTTGGGATTTGGTCACCAAACCTCATGGTGTTGGCATGTGATGTAAGTTTGGGAAGACATCTGAAGATTTTGGTTACTTTATGTTACAATTTAAGTTTACGATTTACAGTCGTCACTAGTGTACGTCAAATTGATGTTGGCATTAGACATTGTCCTGACATTGAATTTTGGACATCTAACATCATGACCTGTGTATAACCACAAAACAACATCTGTCAATGTTGGTGATCAGCAAGGTTTGATGAATGATCTTAGGTTATGTCTGTTAAAGGCCATACGTTGCTAATAAAGGCCACTTTATCAGAAACCCTGTCTTGAAGATCCAACTTCCTGTACAATTTCTATATAATACGCTGTTGCAGGCCATCTGTTGAAAGACAGCTCGTGTTAACCTTTCATCAGTGGTCAGTTTCGGTTTCTGCTCTTGACTGGATATTTCTGTCTGGTATGGCTCACTGACGTGCATGGAAATCCCCAGCATTTCTGATGTTCTTGATACCACTGTCACAGACACTGTGGCATGTCAGTGGCACTGGTGTGCTGGAACAGGACCATCTCTCCAATATCAGGTAAACATTGGTCCTGTTGTCACAAACTGACCAATAATGGATGGAGTAGAGGGTGGGTGAGGAACTGCACTGTATGAGCTACAGTCTGGACACACTACAGAATAGTACCATAACTCACCATAACACACTACAGACACGACACACACACACACACACACACACACACACACACACACATCATAACATGCTACAGATATAACACACAACACACTACAGACATGACACACACAACACACTACAGACCCCACACAGACATAACACACTACAGACACAACACCCACAACATGCTACAGACATGACACACACACCATTACACACTACAGACACAACACACAAATCATAACACACTACAGACACAATACACACATCATAACACACCATAACACACTACATGCTCCCTTTACTTGCTCACAGAGTAATTAAAAAGTAATTACATTTCATAATAAAAGTCCTGAAAAGTCATAATACACAAACATACATACATAATAAAAATGATAAAGGAATTATGGGTTGTTTTTTTATTATATTTGGACCACCGGCAATTATTTAGAGGAAATATTATTATAAATATCCCAGTTAATCTAATCCTTACAAACAATTCATTGTAATTCTTGCCTTTTCAGCCCAGAAAACCCCTGGATGATGAATTTGTAGGTGAAAAAAACACACAAAAACATGGTCTTATTTACACCAATAGTGCTGCTGATATTGAATCTGGTGTGTAACTGTCTCCTATAAATACTGCTCAGTTTTGTTGGTGGTTAAAAGTCAAACCCTGAAAACACGCCTCAGAACTGGTTCTAAAGCTAAGAGGAGAACCCATAATGTCATTATCTAGCACTGATGTGGACCATTTCCTGGAGTCACGATTGTTTTGCTGGTCGGCGCCGTTCATTGGCCTTCGTTTGGGTTTGGGGCGTGATTGACGGCTGTCCGGTCCAATCGGATGGCTGGGAGCCGATGACGTAGGCGCGCGTTCTTCCTATGTAAATGAGCGCTGGCGAGTCGAGCGAATTCTGGAAGTTTCGGCGGCCGTCAAACGGCGTTAAAAGGCGCTGAAAGGCGGCGGCAGCCGCAGATCAGGACCAGCAGACCCGGACGCAGCAGCTCTCTGCTCTCATGGTGAAGATGGGGAAGGACTACTACAGCGTTCTGGGCATTCAGAAGGGCGCGTCGGAGGACGAGATAAAGAAGGCGTATCGGAAACAGGCGCTCAAATACCACCCGGACAAGAACAAGTCCCCCGGAGCCGAGGAGAAGTTTAAGGAGATCGCCGAGGCTTACGACGTCCTGAGCGACCCCCAGAAGAAGGATATCTACGACAGGTTCGGGGAGGAAGGTGAGTTCACATCCAGCTTTCTGTTACAACTGTCTGTAACTTTATACAACAGTCTGTAACATCAGTCTGTAACTTTATACAACAGTCTGTAACAACAGTCTGTAACTTTATATAACAATCTGTAACTTTATACAACAGTCTGTAACATCAGTCTGTAACTTTATATAACAGTCTATAATAACAGTATGTAACATCAGTCTGTAACTGTTTTTATAACAGTCTGCAATGGTCTGTAACAGTCTATAACAACAGTCTGTAACTTCATACAACAGTCTGTTACTGTTTATTACTTTATTACAGTCTATAACAGTCTGTTTATATCTTTTCTACAACAGTCTAAAACTGTTTATAACAGTCTGCAAGTCTGTAACAACAGTCTGTAACTGTTTATAACTGTATATAACCGTCTAAACATTCTACAATAGTCTCTAACTGTCTAAAACAACTTTCTGTAACTTTCTATAAATTTCCTGTAACTTAGGTACAGGCGGAAAATCCAGATCCAGAGAGTAACAATCCGTCTCAGGATCTTATTTATGATATAACGTGTAAATCTGAAGCTGCAGTAATCTAAGACTAGTGCGGTGTCCTGTGATGTGCAATACTCGCGTAATATAACTGAAATAAATGTTATATAATAATAATAATAATAATAATAATAGTAATAATAATCTGTAGCTGTATTATGGAAGTGCAGCACATTTACTGCGTGGATTTCCGAGTTGGTCTAAAAGCGCTGCAGAGCTGCAGTTTGAACTGTAATCTGAAAGTCATCCAGCTCCACACCCAGATCTAATCCAGTCCTGACCTACAAACCACTGACAGACCAGTCCAGACCAGCAGCTTTACATTCTGCTCCGTCAGGTAACCATGACGATCTACAATGATGCAGCAGGAAACTGAAACCTGTATGAACGTCTCTGACTGCATATATACACTTACATATATATATATATATAATAAAATACAGAGAGAGACAGACAGAGAGAGAGACAGAGAGAGAGACAGAGAGACAGACAGAGAGAGAGACAGAGAGAGAGACAGAGAGAGAGACAGAGAGAGAGAGAGAGTGTGAAAGAGAGAGTGTGTGAAAGAGAGTGGTTACAGTCCTGCGCTCCCATTGGTCGTCTGGCTGCTGTGTGTGCAGCACCTTGGTGAACTTGTTCTCGCGCATGCTGGAAGTTTCTGCGCAGGGTGGAGCGCTGAGAGCTGTCAGCACTTCCTTTAACACACCGTGCGTCCGTGGCAGCCAGAGAAAGCACGACGACGTGCTGGTGTTGAATTCGTCCCTTCTGTTTGGACGGAAATGGAGGACGATGTGGGCTCATGGTTCTTATACTCTTATATAACAATAAAAGTATTTCGTTCAAACATACGTACATTTACGTTTTCAGTGAATGTGCTGAAGTTATGAATTTATATTCTGTAAATTCACGTGTAACATTTCAGACGTTGACTGGAGGTCAGCGTAAACGGACTGTCATAATCATTTTGGAGCTTTTCTATTGGTTCATTCATGAATTAAATGCTTATAAACACATTTATAATTTAGAAGAACATTCTGATTTATTAAATGTCTGTTTGAAGCATTGAAACCTACTGTGATTGTATGAAACAACATGAAATACTGTGACATCCCGTGTCCTGTCGTGGTGGTTACGTTCTCGTCTTATCGTGATCTGTATGGACGCAACCTCAGTCGTTTTTGCTGCCCTCGAGTAGAGCCTGTTAACTTGAACGAGTCTAAATGTTGTCTTTTTGAAACGTTATTCTAATGTTTTATTTATTTAAGACGCTGAATAAATGTTCTGAGACGATACATCGTCCGATCAAAACCGTTATTGTGGCTGCCTTTGACATTATATGACAGCCTCACTGAATCTCAGTCTGTGATCTGTCTCTGCAGGATTGAAGGGCGGTGCCGGTGGAGGAGGTCCAAATGGACCTGGTGGTTTTACCTACACATTCCAGGGTGACCCTCACGCCATGTTCACTGAATTCTTCGGCGGCAGGAACCCGTTTGAGCAGTTCTTTGGCCGCAGTGGCTTCCCAGGCGAAGACATGGAAACAGACGACTCCTTTATCAACTTTGGGTTGGGGGGCATGGGTGGCATGGGTGGCATGGGAGGCATGGGTGGCATGGGTGGCATGGGTGGTGGACGCCCCTTTGGCATGCATGGCCGGCCCGGCGGAAAACTGGAAAAGAAGCAGGACCCGCCGGTGACCCACGACCTAAAGGTCAGCCTGGAGGAGGTGCTCACCGGCTGCACCAAGAAAATGAAGATCTCTCGCAGGAGGCTGAATCCAGACGGCAGAACCACACAGTCCGAGGACAAGATCCTCACGGTGGAGGTGAAGAAAGGCTGGAAGGAGGGCACCAAGATCACCTTCCCGAAAGAGGGCGACGAGACGCCAACTAACATTCCAGCTGACGTGGTGTTCGTGGTGAAGGACAAGCCACATCCAGTGTTCCGACGAGACGGCTCCGACATCGTCTACCCGGCCAAGGTCACGCTGAAGGAGGTGAGTGGAACTGAATGTGAGTCAGGAGAACAGAATTGTGTTTGAAAGTGAACCGAACGCACAAATGATACATACACACACAGTTTAACGTTGACCATGAAAACTGTGATGTAAGAAGATCAATATGTTTAACGTAAACATCACACCGCAGTTTTTAACCATCAAGCTACGATAGGAAGACAAATTCTTCTGTCAGCTGTGGTGTTGACGGACCTGTCACGATAACCACGTTTGTTTGGATGATATATTGTCCCAGATATTATTGCAATAAACAACGTTACAGCCGTTATAAACCCGACTTCTTCCCACTGTTGTGGTGATGAGATAAGATAGGAGACTTTTATTGTCCCGCTGTGGGACGTCTGCATCGTTACAGCAGAATACGCAGTGAGTGCACACAGGTATGCGCTCCACACAATACAGATTCGATTTATTACAGAAATAAGTGACTAAACCAGGCAGAAAAAGTGTAATTATGCAGTTACTACCTTAAAAGAGCAGCTTTGATTAACAGTATTGTGTCTGCGCAGACGGAGAAACCTCACTACACGCCCCAGGAAATCTGATTACAACCCAGCTCTCTTTCACATTCCTTAATCGTATTTTTCTGCTTTACAAACGCAGAGTTTGCCGTTTACATGACCTCTTGATTAATCCGGACTGCAGAAATCGATTATGAGTGGATTGTTGAGTGAACATTAATGCAGTCAGTGATGAAATGGGCTCAGTGCACGGAAGTGCCACACTGAGAACCTCCATCAGTTCAAATAATTGCAGTTATATAAATTGTGCTTATGTAATAACTCTGGCCCAATTCCAAAGCTTCAGAGTTGGTTGTCTGATTGGCTGTTGGCCCTCCACCTTACTAACTGAAGTCTCCTCCCCGTTCAGGCTCTCTGCGGGTGCTCGGTGAAGGCTCCCACGCTGGACGGCCGCTCGGTTACCGTGACGGTGCAAGACATCGTCAGGCCTGGAATGAAGAGGCGCATCACAGGGCAGGGGCTCCCCTTACCCAAAAGCCCAGACCGCCGGGGTGACCTTGTCGTGGAATTTGAAGTGAAGTTCCCCGAGAGGTTAAGCCATGATGCCAAGGAAACCATTGCTCGAGTCCTGCCTGCATCCTGAGTGCCTTTCCCGACCCGCTCTGCCGCAGGGATGCCGATAGAGCCGTCGGTGTAAAATCGGATGCTGGAGGGCGGGAGTGTGACGTCGTGGTCACTTCGGATCCAGCTCTCCTGTCCGAACACGCAGAGAACAAACTCTGAGCTCCGTAATAAAGCTAGACGTTAAAAGGCAGCAGCTGCTGCAGCGGTCTCTCTGGACAGAGACCCTCCAACCTAGACTGACTCTGGGTGTTGCTGCACTTCTTTCCTTTTCCAGCTCTTCTGCAAGATGTTTTCCATGAGTTTCCATGCTTTTGATTTGACTCCAGCGAGGCTCCCAGATCACTGCCATCCAACCGCTGAGCAAGTGAACATCGAGTTCCGTTCTGCTGATCTCACCAAGCTGAAGGAAAAAAACTGTTTCTAATAACGGGATCTTCCTCTTCTGGACTTATTGTGTGGTTTTGTCTGCATTTGTTTACTTTTATTAATATTGTAAATATATTTCGGTTATTTTCAGTTGATTGTAGTGTCCCCATGCAGGGGCAGCAGTGGTGTACTGGAATAAAGAGAGCGTCTGCTCTGTTAGACATACCGCGATTTGTTTGGATTTTAGTGTTTTTAAATAGTTATTCTGGCCAAATTATTTAATATATAGGAAAGTCTGTCACACAAAACCCTCGTATGTCCAAAATATCATCTTAACGTTAGCATTAAACTCCTGTAAAGAACCACTAACAGACTCATGGCAATAATATAGATACAAGGTTTTTGCGTGATGGCAATAAAATTTAAGTGAGCAGTAAATGACTGGTATGAGAACGACTGTAAGCACTTGGTACAGTGAGTGAAACGAGGGTGTTCGTCTACAACGTTAAATGTGTGAATGTAACTGATTCTAAATAAGCTTTCAGACCGAATACATGCCTCGATTAGGGGTCGTATAGTATGTAGTACCAACCCTGTTCTGCTATAACCAGTAGCCAGTCACTGATTGGTTGTCTGTATATTACAGTCTGTATGCATGATTTTAACATGCACTCGCCTCTGCTTTAAGCCACGCCCGTTTTTGGGTGGTCATTTTGTAGAAACACCTGAAAGTGTCGGTAATCAGTACGTAAACAGTACTGTATGTATTTCTATGACTAGAGTTCATTGCTCTCAGACCAATACCTCATAACCGGCTTTGCTTTTTTATTTTTGATTTAAGATACTAGTGTGTCTTCAAATATACGTTTATATTCATTACACTCTGTAGAGCTCGACAGTTACCACGATGACCCGTTATTGAAGATGTATATTTCCTTAAAGAAAAAATAAAAACAAGAACAAATAATCTGAAGGATTATGTGCCGTTTAAAGGGATTGGACGTTAAATGACACATAAAATGGATGTAAAATTAAATATTTCAAGCCCCTTTTAGTTTTGATCTGTATAACTCGTTAAGTTATAAAATTGAGTTGTAACACATTATCAGTATCTTTAAGACAAAAATAAATGTCCGTTTTACCTTTTTTGAAATAAATAATGAACCACGCTGTCATTTTTTGAGATGCACTAATATGTTCTTTCGTGACCTAATGACTGATAGAGAAGGTCCCAGCATTGGTTTTAGTTCATTTGCATAACTTTCCATCCAAGTTACCACATGAACGTTTGTTTTTCCTTCTCTTGTAAGATTTTCATTTCTGGGACGCGTGGTTTTCGTCCTTCTGCAACTATTTTCTAGTGTTTTTAATATAATACGAAAACAAGCAGAACCAGGCCGGTTCTAATAATAACCTTCTTAAAGTTCTAACTTGAGAGGCCCTGGTTCTGCGTGTTGACTAAATAGTCAGAACTGCTGCATATTATCCTCCAACTGCCTTTATTTACACCAGATGCAAAGCATACAGGTTCTGATGCAGCTGTGCTGTGTAAGGTCCGTCAAATACAGCTGGAGTTCTACCATCCAGTTAAGAGTCTCATCTGTTCCTCATTAATGGCAGAGCAAAATGACATGTGTTTCGTTCGGACTGCTGGAATAATGACGCGAGGAACTCCTCTCTTATCCACTTCGGGGGAGGGGCAGAGTAATAAAATACATTGATCATTTCCCATTTCACAGTGATGCTGTGTGTTTACCAGCTTAGGAATGGTTTTAGAAGCTCCCCAAAAGAAGGTGGAATAAAGAGGAATTGCTCGGATTTCCAGGACACATCATCCGACACTTTGGACATCTGAAGTGTCTGGCTTATACTTGCACAAATGTGGTGAGAGCTCTGTTTTGTGTTGGGTTTCTGAATGTCAGATTTATTTTTAGAGAGAAATAAAAACTTTAATATTCACTGGGGTGTGATTGTGCTTTCCTTGCGTTCATTCCAGTCACATTTCATTGTGACTTATCTGTCGGGACATGACTGAAGTGCCCTTGAGCAAGACCCTGAACTCCTGAAAAACTACAAGCTACAGCGAACACACAGATATCAGCAAAGGACAGCGTGACAGGATCAACACTGTCTGGCGAAGATTGAAAAGAGACCCAGACTATCATTGCTGTGTATTTTGTTACCTGTACTGCAATGTCATTTACAGCGTAGTACAGTACAGCTGTAGTCACAGACTGCCAATGCAGTATTTCAGAGCTGCCCTCAATTTTGTAGACACACCCTGTGAACACCTAAATAGAGACCTGTCTGACTGACACAGAGCTACCAGACTAACCAGTTATGCTCTAATAAGGTGAAAGAAACAAGGGAATTTGTCCTCTACTCTTCACCCATCCATACACAAACACTAGTGAATAGTGAGCACACATGTCTGGAGCAGTGGGCAGCCCTATCCATGGCACCTACGGCCTTAAGTGCCTTGCTCAAGGGCACGTCAGGGATTTGAACCAGCATCTTTCCAGTCACAAGGCTGGTTCCCGAATCCTCAGGCCACGCTTGTATCTCTTGCTTAAAGACTGTGACCGTCCATTTCCATTTTCCATTTGTCTGCTCCAGGGAGCCCTTTTCTATTGGTAGTCTGGTGGACTAGACAAGATGTGTGTGCATTTGCACATCTGTGTCAGCAATGGGTACAATCTCAAATAGCTGAAGGCATTCATAAGAAGGGGTGTCCACAGGAGTGCCTGGAGAGTCTAAACCTTCTCACCACCAGATGTCCCTGTACAGCGTTACTACAGCGTTTATAAGAGGACTTGTATGATTTAAGATATGAAATGGAACAATAACAATGTAAAACAGTGATGTGATACATATCGCAGTGACAGTGTCCTCTCTTACACGCTCACGGAATATGTTCTCTAAATGTGGTACACGTTAGTCTGAGCATTAATATTATTATTAATATTTTAATCATAATGGTGGCTTTGTGTGTGTGAAACAGCCTCTGTCCTCTGGACATCTGTGGGCTTCTTGAGGGGGAAGACAGCTTGCAGCCACACCATGCACTTATTTCTGACCTGGAAACAGAACAGATGAGAAATATTCAAATATAGAGACTCCTGTAGTGACTCATCAGGGTGACTCCCGGGATTTTACTTTTACAAATATATTTATTCAACCCTGTAGCACTTGTCCTTCACTCCCTTATTCAACCCCGTAGCACTTGTCCTTCACTCCCTTATTCAACCCTGTAGCACTTGTCCTTCACTCCCTTATTCAACCCTGTAGCACTTGTCCCTCATTCCCTTATTCAACCCTGTAGCACTTGTCCTTCACTCCTTTATTCAACCCTATAGCACTTGTCCTTCACTCCATTATTCAACCTGGTTGCTCTTGTCCCTCATTCCCTTATTCAACCCGGTTGCTCTTGTCCCTCACTCCCTTATTCAATATTGTAACTCTTGTCCCTCACTCCCTTATTCAACTCGGTAGCACTTGTCCCTCATTCCCTTTTTCAATATTGTAACCCTTGTCCCTCGTTCCCTCTTTCAGCTGTCTAACGCTTGTCCCTCAGTTCCTCATTCATGGCGGTCAGTCTGAATGGATTATAATGTATTAAACACACTATAAAAGGTGTGGAGAATGGGGACACTAAATTGACTGACCTCTTGGTCAAAGACACAGCGGACCAGGAAGATGAAGCCACCCTGCAGGGAGATGAGGATCACGAAGTTGATGTAGTCAATTTTATTGTTAACCAAGCTCACCACCCACGGGCAACCAAGGATGAAAAACTGGGCTGTGGTCTTAAACAACACACCAAAAATGACTTTCTTTTCAGACAGAGTTTGAGAGACCTGCGGCGAAGAAGCCCGTCTCCGCAAAGTCTGCCTCTGAGAGGCCTGCCGGTTCAGCCGGTTCAGCGTGAAGGCAATGATGATGAAGATGGCGATGAAGAGGAGCATGTTTAACTGCAACGTAAAAACAGAAAAGTATGGTTCTCTTCAATCTGCAGGGCCTTGATACAAACATCAGATTCCCACGTACCTTAGAAGAAGCAGTGAGACGTGAATGCATACGAAAGGCGACGGTTTTACTCTGAATGAATGTAATTGTGACCCATAGCAACTATGTGCGAGCCATCTTTGATTGGTAGGACTTACTGCGAGAATGCAATAAACAGGACCATAAAAACTCCAGTAGAAGGCATGTACATCTTTAAACCAGCAGCTGAGGAGAAACAAGGAGGAGGTCAGAGTGAAGAACACAAGCTGTCCTGCATCACTTAAAGTTGAAAACTTAATCATAGTTTCACAAAAGTCCCTCTCCTTTATTGAATGAAATGGTCCAAAATGACGTATCTGAGAACTGTTAGGGTCAGCAGAATGGGAGACAATCAGGCGTGAGTGGGTGTGGCCTGTTTTATTTAAAGATCAGGGATCTATCAAAGTCTGATCTTCACAACACATTCATGGAAGTGAATCATGGCACGGACAAAGGCGATTTCTGAGGAGCTCAGATAAGTTGTTGATGCTCATCAGGCTGGAAAAGGCTAGCCTACCAGCTCACAAAGAAACCCAAGGGAACGGCTAAGCGTCTAAAGACCCTTCTCACATATGTAGGTCATGCAGCAAGACAATGACCCTAAGCACACAAGTGTAAGCAGTTCATTGGTGGAAACCCGACAACAGTACAATGCTTCAGTTCTGTTGCCAGTAGGAACGTGCATCATTGTAACGTCATCTTTATACACAAATTTTGAAAGGGATCCAGTAGTCTGGACCTGATTTAAAAAGCATGGCTTTTGAAAAGCTCCACCCTTATTCTATGAAACTCCGCCCCCCCCCCCCCACACTCACTTGCTTTGATCATATCCATCAGGCACCACTGCAACAGACACACCCACCACAACCAGGGGAGGTACATAACCAATCACAATCAGGCTTTTCCAGCCAAACACCTCCCTTTGCCTGGATCTGAGCTTAGTGATGTTTTTCGTGGAGATGAAGAGCAGAACAGCATCGATGAGCATCCACACAAACGCAGAGAGGAAGACGAAGTGCAGAACTCCTGACATTACAACAGGACATGGCTGTTGGACGAAAAATGAAAGGGTGAAAAAAAATCACGAAACATCAAATCAAAATGTATCTGTACAGCGATTTTTACAGCTGATGTCACAGAGCAGCTTCACGGAAATCAAAAATTAAAAGGTGAATAATATAAAACAGAGGATAAAGACGTAAACCCCCGGTGAGCCAGAGCGACAGTGGCAAGGAAAACTCCCTCAGAGCTGGAGGAAGAAACCTTGGGAGGAGCCAGGCTCACAAGGGGGGACCCCTCCATCCTCCTCTGATCTACAACTCTGATCAGCATCGTAGTCCTAACCTGACAACTTGCCCAAAACAATCTTCCGTTTCTACTCCTAGTCAAGGAAGGAAAGAATGCTATAGTATCAGTTACTGCTCCAATGAAATTGCATTTATCCAGATCACATGACTTGATGCTTGACATATTGAAGTGGGTAACAACCTCATGGTTCCCGTGGTAGACAGGTTTGAGTCCCTGTCTGGAAAAGGCCACCATTCATTATGCTGGGGCTTTACACCCCTCAAGCTGAATGCATTCATTAGACAGAGTGTCCACAAATATTTGGACATCTAAATATTTAGTAGTAGTGCATCTAAAAAAATGAATATTGTGGCAAAAGTTCCTTCCTGTTCGTAATTTCATACAGAACATTAAACCTGCAAATGTCATATTTGTTTTGGTTTCACTGCCGATCGGAGTTTGACTCTTTAAATGTAACGAATATAAAATATATGAGTTAAAAATTCGAATGATTTCTTTTTTAAACATTTATTTGATTATTCTCACAATTGACTCCATCAAAAACGAATGTACACGCTGGAACACAAAGTGTTGCTGTTTGGAGAATGACCTTGACAGGTTTAAGGAAGAGTTCCTAATTTTGACATCTGTATGATGTGTTGCACTGTGCTGTCCTATCCAGAGATCTTGAGATCTTCCAAAACACACACTCATTCACACACACACACACACACACACACACACACACACACACACACACACACACACACACACACACACACACACACACACCTTTTCGTCCATGTCTGTATGAAAGCCTGTGGGACTTGCTCATCACTCTTTGCATGCATACAGCTTCAACACATCTTTAAGGAATCCCATGATTCCAGTAACTTTGTGCATCTCACAAAATCAACTTTTACACAAGTTCTAAATGAAATTCGATAAAGACTTTATTTCATGTATAAAATTCAAACTCGGCAGACTCACCTTTAGTCTTACTGTGATCAAAATGAGGATGTAAGTCAGCATCAGGCTTACACACAGGTTAAACAGAACCACGGTATTCACATTCAGTTGGCGTCGGCAAAGAGCAATGGTCAATAGAGTCATGCCCAGGAACACCAAGCCCACCGAGGGGACGCTTTCAGCCACAGTTACCAGCACGTGGTTCTGAGGTAGGGACGCTGTCAGATTGAAAGAGGACATCTGGAGTGAAATGCATTACTGAGGCAAAAACAGACAGATGTGTAGGCAGTTTGGTGATGAGATGTTACTTTCACTCTCACTCAGGATTTCAACAAAACGTCTGGAAACTTGTGGTGGCAAAGAAACAGTATTTAGGTCCAGGATAAGATCTTCAGCTGCAGTAATTTGTGTTTGGTGAACTTGCTTAGATAAGATCCTTTGGATAATGACTCTTTCCTAAATCTCAGATAGAAAAGGAATGTTGGGAATGGGGCGACAGTCGTACGCTGTTTCTTTAAGAATGCTACGGCTCTGATCTTCTGAGAATCCATACAAATATTCAAAATAACCTGCTGATCCTTCTATGGATCTGTTCTACACTCTTACCTGTTGTTATTTTTTGACAGTAGCATATTGTGTCATTATTGGAAATGTCAATGGTGCGGCAATTGTCCCACTGTTCAGGGCCTGTCCTGTTCACACAGAATTGAATATGTTCCGGGTCTTTCTCCTGGTTAAAGCAAAATGCAGAACAGATTATGAAAACCGAAGCTGCTCAGTCTTACACAAACAAAACTCTTCAGATTTCTGTTTCTGTTGATATCACACGACGGTCCATACGCACGGAAAAATGTAAAATATTTGAAAAGTCATTTTCCTAATTAGAAGGCAACTTCAAATAAACAAATAAATAAAATAAAGTGGCCTGCAAAAGTTTGGGCACAGTGTGAACAGTTAAACAACTTGGAGATGAACTGATTTCCAAAAGGCATAAAGTTTAAGATGAAACATTCCCTTTATAACAAAAAATGAACAGGGCCCGAAGCAAAAATTTCTCCAACCTGCAAGTTCAGTACCCAGTAGCGCCCCCTTTGGCAAGTTCCACGCTTGGAAAAACTTTTTGTAGCCAAGAGTGTTTGAGTTCTCGTTTGGGGGATTTTCATCCTTTCTTCCTGTTCTACGAGATTCCTGGGTTAACTTGCATGCACTGTTCAGTGATGTTCAGATCAGGGGACTGTGAGACTCATGGTCATGGTGAAACCTTCAGCCTTTTGGGGGTCTTCTGTGGACTGTGGGGGTGTGCTTCTAATATCATAATGAATTTGTTGAACCATCCTCTTTTCAGCTTTATGACAGATACTGTTATGTTTGCTTCTGGATTTTGATGGAATTTCATTGAATCCACTCTCCCCTCTACATGTTCCCCGTACGACTGGTTGCAACACAACCTCCAAGCTTGATTGACCCGCCCCCAAGCTTAACATTCTCACGACATTCTCTGCCTTTTCCCCAAACACGCCTTTGCTCATTGCAGCCATTGAGCTCTGTTTGAACCTCACTGATCCACCGGACTTGTTTCCAAAGTGCTTCAGGTTTGTTCTTGTAGATGTTGTTCTGCAAACGTCTGAGGCTGAATTACACGATGAGGACGCAAGAGAGCTTTTCTTCTGATGACTCTTCCATGAAGCCCATATTTGTAGCACAACCCCAGGATCTGCTAAACCTTCCCGAAGGTCTTTTGCATTAAAGCGCCTTTCGAGCAAACCTATGAGCAGCTGTCTCTGAAAATTTCGTCGGTCTTCCAGACGTTATCTTGACTTAACACACACGTCTCTAGTCTCGTTCCACTGTCGACTGCACAGCCTCGGCAAGACCTAAATATGACCACAGGGAACCATCTCGTCCAACTGGAACGTTACACAGTCATTACATAGAACCACTAATGAACCCGACTCACTGAGAATTGCATGGTGACGTTGGAGTGTGGGTCCGTGGTGTTGAGTAGATTTTCTGATACCACTGTGGACAGAATTGTCTGAAAGAATAAGGGGTTTTCCATGTCTGTGAGATTGTTGTACTTCACCAAGGACCGAGCAGCAAATCCTAAAGCATTAAAAACATAAAGTGTTAATGAGAACAAACGCGAACTAACGTGGTACAAAACATCGTTGAACTAACCAACTATCCTACCTTTGTTGGAACCATGTTGGTTTGAACCACCGCAGTCTGAACTACAGTAGTTAAGCATGTTTGGTCTGATTTTTACAGCTCGTAATCAATAATCACCTGAACCTTAGCGGCTGAGTGAAGCTGAAGTGGACCACAGAGACCACACTAATACGTATTTCAGGAAATGTGGCCTATGTAGCAAATATATGTTTCAATGCATATTATATTCATGTGATATATATCAGGACGTGCGGTGACATATCTTACAGTATTAGTAAATGTACACGTAACATTGTAGTCACGTATATAGATGCACAGTGAAATTCTAAAACAGTATTAATATTATTCATGAAGAATATGTTTCATGAAAAAAACATATTGATTAAAATATACGTATATAACATTTTTTACCATTGAAAATACAACTGCCATTTTTACAGTTACTTACATAGTTACAGCCACGGTTTTGAACTCTTGAATAGTAACGTATTAGTAATGTAAGTTAGATATCTGGAAGATTATTAAATAATAGTAGTAGTAATTAGTGTGTGTGTGTGTGTGTGTGTGTGTGTGTGTGTGTGTGTGTGTGTGTGTTCAGCACCTGGACATCCATATGGTGGTATGGAAAGTATTAAAGAACATTCACAAAACGAAGCATTACGATTACAGTGATTCTCCTCCACACGGCCTGGAGAGAGAGAAACATTGGCGTTAATAAACAGAGTATCTACAGCACTGTAGCTGCTCCACTCACTGCCCTTTCAAAAGGTCAAGCTAAAAGACTGTGTAGGGTCATGGCAGCACAATGTGTCACACCATTGCCTTTAGTCTGAGATTGACCCTGCTGAACACATTTAATTATTATCATTATATGACCATTTTATGACCATTTGCATTCTTTTACACCCCCCCCCCCCAAACACGCACACACACACGCACACACGCACACACACACACACACACACACACACACACACGATCATGTTCAAACTAAATCTAAAGGCTAAATTGCTGTAAACACACCGTTTCTTGGAACGAGGTAGATTAATGTCCACGAATGACAGGGTACGCTCTGTGTAACGTCCACCATTATGTCACAGGTGAACGTATAAAGGTCTGCAGAACCTCCATTGTCATTTCTGGAACTGGAGATATTATTTAAGTGATAGAATATAGGCACAAAATCTTCAGAGTAGTAGTACCAGCCCTCTTCCACTTCAAAGTTATCCACTGGGTAGTAAGCAAAAGAGGAGGAGCCGTTCCATCTGCCAAATACAAAGTTATTCTCCAAGCAAACATCTGAGAAGCAGAGAATTGAATATAAATTTGTTAAGAGCAGATTTAGAAATGCAGAAATGTACCCAGTTATTGAACACTACCGTAATGAACACTACCATAATCGAGGCATTCTCCCCATTTCCCATCTCTGGTATAGTTATCAGTGGTGCTGCACCATCTTTTATGTATAATGTCATTTCCAGTGTTGTTCCAGGGTTTAGAGTCATTAAAGCTGATACAGTCAGTGTAATTAGTTCCATTGTAGAAGAACGGAAAAACACATGGAGCACCTTGAGAATTCCCTCCGACTGTATCTGAACAGAAACCAAATGAAGAATTTGTTAGAATAGCATTAACAAACTGGACATTGTGCACAGTGCTACCTACCATGCATATGAGAAACACGTCACTGTACGGTAGTTTCAAAGTGTACACATGAAAGGAAACATTGTGGAACAGAGATTAACATATAAATGAGTGTGACGGCTCACAGTAAAGGTAGTGCTGCAGCTCCTGGAGTCAGAACTGAGGCTGATGTACTTATACATCAATAGAACAATAGCTGCATATTTATGAAATATTACAATGAATCAACAAAACCTTTGTGTTCTGAGGGTATGTTCTCATAGTTAAATCTCAACGACTGAAACAATATATTATAAATAAATAAATTATTTTTTCAGAGTAATGTTTTCGTACTTACAAATTTTATTTGCATTTGCCTCCGTAGTCACATGTACAGTCGCATTTACAGTCACATTTACAGTCACATTTACAGGCACATTTACAGTTGTATTTGCTGTAATTAGTACTGCATGTAGTACTAATAAGGACACAGAGACCCCTGCTGGACAAAACATTTACAGATATTAATAATCAGAATTATATTACAGAATTTCAGAATTCATTAAAACTCAAATGAGTCAGTTTAGCAACAGTAATGCACTCAAAATGGGTTCTTTCACACACAACAGTTAACTGGTCAAATGGTTCTTCAGACTGGCTGGTAAAAACGGTGCCACGGTTCCACGACCCTTTTCTTTTTATCAGTATATAGAACCAATTCTGCCTACAGCAGAAATTCAAGATCAGGAATGACAGAAGAACAACCATCGTCTTACAGCACCACTCTCGCTGTTAGAGGACATGACTAATATACACCCATCTTAAATAAAGGAGTCTCACTCACCTGTACAAAGGTTCTGCATGTTTTCCTTCATCTCTGTGAGTGAGGTGTTGGTCTGTCATCCGTGGAGAACTGTGAGGGTTGTGAGAGTTGTGTGTCGAGGTGTTTGGATGTTTGAGGCTGGATTTTAATATCTGAAAATATCTCTGGAATTTTATTTGCATATCAAAGGAACTGTGGAGTGAGTGTGGTCTACTGCATTGTTCTAACGTATTCAGCAGGAGATGGTATTATATTATGGTTCTGCATGTTCCTCACACTGCATATATTAAAGCATATATATATATATATATAATGCTTAGATAGATAGATAGATAGATAGATAGATAGATAGATAGATAGATAGATAGATAGATAGATAGATAGATAGATAGATAGATAGATAGATAGATAGATAGATAGATGGCTTGATGAAGGTCTGAAACCCACCAGCTCAAAGATGAACAGACTAAACACTCTCACAAACACGGCCTTCAGTTCAGCATTTGCATGGAACTGAATTTCACTGGGAGCCGAACATCTGTCTTCCAGCTAACAACACATTACATATTTGCAAAGCCGTCACGTTAATGTCTCAGTCATGTCAATCTAGTTGTTTTTTTTATCTTGTGTCAAAAATTCACTGTGAATGAACCAATCAAATTGTTCCAAATTGGCTTCCCCTTAAAGTTGTAGAACTGCAATGTTTTTGTGGGACTGCAGCAGAATTTGGTCTTCAAATGCTGATTTGATGTGATCAGGTGATCGGCTCTGTGATTGCAGCCATTTCGTTATTTCTCTATCATGACTAGCTCTTACTAAAGACCCCATTTCACCAGTTTCACCAGTACACCCACTAGCAGCTCCAGTTAAACAAGCATTGACACTTTTGATGGTAAAAGAAGTCCTTTATTTATTCAGCAGTATGAATGAAGTCCATGGTATATGGTATAAATGATATAAAGGGAGGAGGCTGTTCCTACTGCAGCAAAAATCAAACACTGGATTCAATCCCAGATTTGATATTTTGTTATAGACAGAGACAGAAGTACACAAGTCCCATAAGTACAAACGCTGCAGTTTAAAAAGTTGAGTCATACATTTTTCTATTCAAGTATTAAAAATCAATTTTATATATGTGTAGAGAGAGAGATGCAGTAGAGGTTCCATGTGCAGCCACTGGGCAAATGTGCTTTGGTTATATATTATGCAGAACATAACATTATTGAACAGGTATATTCAGCATAGTTTTCACACTGATGATAAACTCATGTGGACTCAATAATAAAATATCGTTTCAGAGCTGGAATGGTTTGGCTTCTTTGCACATCAATATAACACTTTGTGTAACATTACCAGTAACTTTTTGAAGTTTGCTCTGCACTAAACCACAAAATAAATGGTCACTAAGTTAAAAAATTATATTCCCAACCAGTGCAAATTCCAAGTCCAATCAATGTGTCTGTTAGCATCCCAGGGGTCCATCCCAGCTACTGGCATTTTGCTGCAATCTAGCGCAATCCCCGAGCATTTTCGTCCACTAAGTCAAAGTACAAATGTCTATAACAAGAGTGCTTGGTGTCTTGCCACAACTAAAATTGACAGCTAGCTATCTTACTGTAAACATATTGTACCTGACCTGAGACCTGAGAGCTGGCAAGGTCAGGAACCGCCAGGAACTGCAAGAGATTACCTTGGAAGCCTTGGTAGCTGGGACTGGGTATGCAACTGCGTTAAAGGTAACCTCAGCATAGCTTACCATATTAAATAGTCCAACAGTTTCCCAAACATCGTCCTACAGAAGAAAGAAGGTAAAGCTCTGTTTACGTTTCACAGATTCAAGAGTCAGAGTCAATAACAGCCGTGTCTGTTTTGAAAATGTCGTGAGTAAAAGCACAGATTGTTCTTATGAAATGTTGGGAGTCGAAGGTAAAAGTATTAAGTGACAGAAATATTCAGTGCAGATACATCAAAATCCATTTCATTACTTTCCACCTCGGGTTGCAGGAGATCATTATAATAAGGTCATGCTGTGTGTTCAGTTTAGCTTTCTCTGCTTCATCTGGACGTCTTTGGTGGCAGAGGGCTTTTTCGGTGAGCAGCGAGAATTTAGCTTCTTCTTCCACCACTCTCTGACCTGCAAGAAGATAATAATGATATGATCATGAAATCACTGCAATCAGCCCATCTCCTTAATACTCCAGTCTTACCTCCTCAACACTCAACATCCATCTCCTCAATGCTCCATTTCCCCACCCCATCTCATTAAAACCCCATTACTCCACCCTTATCTCCTCAAAACCCCATTACTCCCACCTCTACAACACTTCACTACTCAACCCCATGTCCTCAAGACTCCATTCTCGCATCTGTATCTTCTCAAAGCTATATACTCCACCCCTCCATCCATAACACCTCATTACTCCACCTCATCTCTTCAACACCACATTCCTGCACCCTTATCTCCTCAAAGCCCCACTACTTCATCCCATCTTCTGAATGCCCCACCACATTGCTCCACCCCATCTCTTCATTACATCATAAATCCACCCATCTCCTCATCAACCCATCACTGCACTCCATTTCAACCTTTTTTCAGAATCAAACCTTATCATAAAGAATGGAAAATTACACAGAATAGCCAACAATATGGTGGAAGCCCTACGTCGAGTTTTAATGTCTGATTAACTGAACATGAAAATGTTCTCCATTAGATGTTTTTTGCAGCTCAGGTATGAAAAAGTGGGGTAGTATAAATTTAAGGAGACAAAAACTGACCTCATTATTGAGGAAGCAGTGGATGAAGAAGATGAAGGTGCCCTGCTGAGAGTTGAAGAACAAGAATAAAATCTCCAACTCTTCACTGTAGCAGGTGAAGAAACCCATTATCCAGGGGCAACCGAGGATGAAGAACTGGATGAAAGTTTTCCCCACCACACTTATAATGACTTTCTTATCAGCCAGCGTATTCTTTCTCTGTAAGGTTTCACTGTTCAGATTCTTCAGAGTGAAGATGACCAGGGCCACGATGGCCCAGAAGAGGAGCAGGTTTAACTGCAGGATGAAAATCAGGAGAAAATTTCTTGTGCATGTATTTTCAAAGAAATATCATTGGATTAGAAACCTGAACACCCTCAGAGATTCTACTTACTGTGAGAATGACACACACAGGACCCAAAAAACTCCAAAAGAAGCCTTTGTTCATCTTAATCCAGCATCTGAAAAGAGATGCATAGATCATGAATTTCATAACACTACTGTACACGGCTGCTACTAGTGTACAATTAACTGTCCATGGCAGTGTGCGAGGGGACATCTGACACTGAGACTTTCCTGCCTCAGGCAGGGATCACTGGAGGTCAGGAGGTGGTGCAGATTTACTCCATCAATCTCCGTACGTAAATTTTACCCAATCCCAGTGCTGATAAAACACTGTCCCTTCTCCACACTTACTGGTCGGAGCCGTATCCATCAGGCATCACCCCAGCAGACACCCCCACCACAACCAGTGGAATAAGGTATCCGACGCCAATCAGACTCTTCCAGTTCAAAAACTCCGCCTTATTGGATCTGAGCTTCGTGAGGTTCTTTGCAGAGATGAAGAGCAGAACAGCATCAATTAACATCCACACAAACGCAGAGAGGAAGAGGAAGTGCAGAACACCTGCTAGCACTTTGCAAGACATCTAGAGAAAGACACAGAGATAAAGAATCAAGGCAGGCTTTCTAAGAGATTCTGGAGCTTTGCTGTGACGATTTGATTGTATTCAGTAATAAGAGCTTAGTTAGTGAGGTCAGGATGTTGGATGATCACCAACCCATCTCACCCCCAATTCCCAACAAAAAAGTACTGGGTGGAGCTCCAACATTCCAGAGAACACAGTTCCACTGCTCCACAGCTCAGTGCAGGGGGGTTATATACCCCTCCAGCCCACGCCTGGCATGGTGCCAGTAGGTTCATATTTTTCCTATTCTATTGACAGGACCTCTCTACAGGGACTAGACAATCTGTGTGTGCATTTGCACATCTGTGCACCTTAAAACAGCTGAATGCGTTCATTAGAAGGACTGTTCATGAACATTTGGACATTGGCTGTTGGGATGAGGTACCTTACACTCCTGAAATAATGTCTAAGACCAACACTCACCAGAAGGCCATGGATTTCAGGCAGGAACGTTTGTGTGAGCAGGAAGAGGAGCTGGGCCAACAGCAGGCTTAAGGCCAGGTTGGCCTGAGCCACACCGTTCACTTTCAGGTTGTGTCGACAGAGAGCAAAGATCAAAAGGGTCAAGCCGAGGAATCCCAGCCCAACTACTACACACACCACGTTGAATATGTACATATACGCTGTGGGGACCTGGTATGATAAAAAAAAAGGTCAGGTAAATGTACTGTTTTATATATATAAAAATAAATAAATACTTTTATACTAAACAAATAACTAAAACAAAAATAAGTTTTGGTGCTGATAATAATGGAAAGTCCAGCAGGAAGAAACATTCTCAGAAGGTATTAGATCATTTACAGACAGTGTGGAATTATTTAACAGCAAAACATGAAAAATATCCCAACAAACATCAGGAAGAAATGTTACTTCAACGTCCACTTCTCCCCATGTCATGACAGTATTAAAGATCTCAGTGTCAGTTTTCCTCGGAAACATGTCTCTTAGTAACCCGACTGTAACCCTCCTTTACCACGAGCTATGACTCACCTTAGAAGTGCACGCGATTGCCATGATAAGTGCAAACGTTCCAGGGTAATAACTGGACAACTGGGTGTGAGTCCTGTTGGTGGAAATGATTTTGGAATCACGTGTCACCCATTTTGTGTCTATCAATTTCATGCAGAACAGAACACCTTCTGGGTCAAGGTCCTAGCCAAAGCAAGACGAAGAACAGTTTAAGAAAGCAGGTTGAAGTGTGGATGTTCTGATACAATCCATGTCAGATGTTTAAAGGCTGATCCAGAGCTTATCCTTTGCTTTTACCACTGTGTTCAAGCAGAACATTTCATTCCCAGCTCCCAGCAGTGAATATCCTCCTCAAATGTTTAGAGACTGCAGTGTGGAACTATTGTACAATAGGAAATGAAAACTTAACAAAATGTGGTTCTAGATATTTGACTAATTTTCTCTTTATCTCCAGATGTTTGTCTGTGTCCTTCCATTTTTTCCCTTCACTGCCATAAACATGACTTCACTCATGAATTATGACTGATAAGAAACAAAACTGGTGGAAATGCTCTGTTTCGGGAGAACCAAGCTCCTTCCTTGGGTTCAGAACATTCACAAAAGGTTCTTTGAGTGATGCTATACAAGAACCATTTTTGGATCCGTAGAAGAACCGTTTTTGGTTCCATAGATAACCGACTTTGTAAAAGAAATGTGTGTGAAGAACCCTTGAAAGGTTCAAAGAGTTTAGGGTTCTCCACCAGGTTGAGTTTAAGTTCTTTATACCTACATGACTTACAATGAATTACTAGGAACTGGGAGCTAAACGGTCAGGGAGGTCAGTCAGACAGGATTATAAGATATTAAACACACTATTAATGGTCATAAAAAAATGCTACAATCTAAATAAATACATCAACATTTTACTTCTATAAAAATGATCTGATTAGAATCAGATGATCAGACAGTGGTTCATTCTTTGTTGATATTAAATCCTGACCACTAGACCACAAGCAGTCTTCTCATCTCAATGTTCTGATTGGATAAAAAGTCAATGTTTCTTTCAGATGAATTGTATGCACATGATGGTGTACTGATGACGGGGATTTTTATAAACTGTGTTGTGTATGTACAGTACAGGCCACCTTCTCATTCAATGTGTTTTCTGTATTTTCATGACTATTTACGTTGTAGATTCTCACTGAAGGCATCAAAACTATGAATGAACACGTGGAATTATGTCCTTAAGAAACAAAAGGTGAAATAACATGTTTTATATTGTAGTTTCTTCTAAACAGACACCCTTTGCTCTGATAACTGCTTTGCACACTCTTGGAATTCTCTCAACGAGCCACCTCTGGAACTCCTTCGAGACTGTTGGAGAACCAGTTCAGGTGAGGACCTCATGAAGCTCACTGAGAGAATTCCAAGAGTGTGCAAAGCAGTAATCAGAGCAAAGGGTGTCTATTTTGAAGAAATACATAAACCTGAGAATGAGAAGGTGTGTCCAAACTTTTGGCCTGTATATGTGGCAAGATGATGTGTATGATGGTACAGGGGTTAGGACTCAATATTTTGCAATATATATTGATATATATATATATAAATATGGAATCCTAACCCCTGTACCATCATACACATCATATTGCCAGATTATTGCTGGTACACACAACTGTGTGATTTGTAAGTGTGAGGAATATATATAACTCACTCTATTGTGTTTTAAGGTGAGTTTGAAGGGTTTGGCAAGCTGTTTGTCAGTAACGTTGTATAGTATGATTGACGCCACGCTAGACACAATGATTTTGTCTGTTCCGTCCCGTTTGGTGGTGAAGCTGGGATTCAGAAAGTTTGATAAGAAGCTGTAGCATACGAGGGCCACAGCAGCGTATCCTATAATACACAAATGAAGTAGAATTAGAGATGTTCACGATTTCTCTGAAGATTACTGCAGTTCATCTCTGCCGTCAGTGGAGTGGACGCTTCTCAGTGGGTTTGTGAAACCTTGTAGAATATAACTGCGAGTGAGAATAAACAGAAGACTGAAACAACACGAATTAAACCAGACTTTCTTATATTACAGTAAAAAACAATATTTCAATGAGAAGAAATAGTTTGGGCATGAAAGAAAGATCATCATCATCAGGCAGTTTAGGTATGAAAGTTCTAAAAGAAAAGCCTGAACAGATACTGTCATTTTAGACGGATAGAAACAATAGAAATGGAAGAAAAGGTTCTACTATACCGTTGTTGTCCTTTGAAATCCCAACGAGGTCAATCTCCAAAGAAGCATTGCTTGTTATGAGTTCAGGGATTTCTGTCAAGGTGGTATTTGGTCCAACCACAAAAACCTCAACCTCTGATAAACAGAAACCAAATCACAGTCAAGAGAACTTATACCAACGTTCAAAAAGAGCTTCACTTCCAAAAATGAACTCAATTATTCTCACTTTCTGTGATTTAACATTTGTGTTCTTTTATTTGACGGCTCTTTAAACGGTTCTTCGCACTTATTTCACTTCTTTAACCCATTTAACCCTAAAGACCAGAATATTTAGATACACAATAAACAGTAGAAAAATAATTATTAATTACAGAGAAATTAGTATTTAATAAAGAATTAATATAATATATAATTAGTTAAATAAAAAGTTAATAAATCACTAAATAAACTGATACTAAATAATTAGTAGATACTGAAATTGGGACTTAATAAATCCATAGAAATTACAGAATAAATGGTAGAAACTAAATAATTAGTTTGTAGTGAATAATAAGGAATGATTAAATAATATTAGGTACTAAATAATTAGCACTTACCGTATAATCACTAATTGATAGATACAGAATAATAAATACTGAATATTTGGTGTTAAAATAAAAAAAAATTAATTACAGAATAATTATTAGAGTAATAACAATTATTACTTACTAAATAATTATTAGATACTGAATACATTTGACTATACTAAATAACTAGTAGATAGTAAGTAAATAGTAATTACTAAGTAAATAGTAAGTCCTTAATAATTAGTTGTTGTAGTTAGTTGAATAATCACTATGATTTGAATAATTAATAGATGATTTTAATAAGTAGCTCATTAGCAGATTTAACTATATATATTATAGTATATT
>CM067502.1:49210069-49303801 GCA_034509495.1 Acestrorhynchus altus | reverse complement strand
TCTAACATGTTCAAACTCAGCCCTTCTCCTCCCAGTATCTTCACCTTTCTCCATGCTGTGCACAAGCAGGAATGCACCCTGCTGCTGACAGGCTGGAATGGTCAGCAGAGACCTTTATTTCCCATTTACAGAGTCAGGGCCGACCGAGACAGAGACACGAAACAGAGACAGTAACGATAATTAGTAACTGATGGAGGACGAGGCAGATGAGTCTCTACAGAGCTCCATATATCAGTCAGTCACTGATGGGTCTGATGGTACAGTGTGACTGTTATTATAACTATATTCATCTAGAGGGCAGCACTAACCAGGAGATGATTAACCAGCACCATGATAAACCATCAACACCACACTGACCAATCATGGAATGGTCAGCAGAGACACTTCCTTTATTTCCCATTTACAGAATCAGGGCTGACCGAGACATGAGACATGAAACAGAGACAGTAACGATAATTAATAACTGAAATATGAGCAAGAAGAAGAGACAGATGGAGGACAAGGCAGATGAGTCTCTACAGAGCTCAGGGGTTGGACACTGAAACACCTGTCATTGTATTGTGGGAGGTTTCATGGCTAAATTGGAGCAGCCTGGTGGTCAGTCTTCATTAATTGAACCAGTAAGAGCAGAGTGTGAAGGATCAATTAGCAGGTAAGAGCACAGTTTTGCTCAAAATAGTGCAATGCACACAACATTATGGGGGACATACCAGAGTTCAAAAGAGGACAAATTGTTGGTGCACGTCTTGCTGGCGCATCTGTGACCAAAACAGCAAGTCTTTGTGATCTATCAAGAGCCACGGTATCCAGGGTGATGTCAGCACCACCAAGAAGGACCAACCACATCCAACAGGATTAACTGTGGACACAATAGGAAGCTGTCTGAAAGGGATGTTCGGGTGGTAACCCGGAATGTATCCAAAAAATGTCCTTCCCAAGACAAACTGACGCTGTATTGATACTAATCAATTATTGTAGTCTAAAACCAGGTGTTTCAGTTTCATTGTCCAACCCGTGTATATCAGTCAGTCACTGATGGGTCTGATGGTACAGTGTGACTGTTATTATAACTATATTCATCTAGAGGGCAGCACTAACCAGTAGATGATTAACCAGCACCATGATAAACCATCATCACCACACTGACCAATCAGAATAGAGAGAACACAGCCCAGCCTGCAGAGAGAGAGAGAGAGAGAGAGAGAGAGAGAGAGAGGTGCTGGTAGTTTTTTAGTATATAAATAGTAAAACCACGTTTAACTTCTACACATTTTCAATCATATGCTGAACCTGTTTGATGGTAGAGAACATACAGGCCATGATGCTGTTTAACCTGCTGTATCGTATCAGTATCAGTGACGAATTAAAGTAAACGTCGTCTTTCTCATTTGCATAAGTTTAATTTTGTGCACAGGAAACCATGCACAGGAAACAGCATGCACCGGTCTAACCACACTTCCCTGCTGCCCTTAATGAAATCAGTCTTCAGCGGACTCCCATTACGTCCAGTCTACTGAGACAGGTTATTATTTGCATACTTACATAAAGTTAATGGTGGAAATGGAGCTGCTGCAGGTAAATTCCACAATACAGCTCAGGATAATTCATTCATTAAAAGGCAAAAATATATCAATAAATAAATAAACTACAGCACTGAATTCTCAGTCTCAGGTTCACCATGCAGCCACCGCTGGGCTCTTAACCAGGGCCTCTAACCCTCTCTGCTCCCTCAGGCCTACAGCAACGGCTGCCTACTGCTTTCTGTCTCATATATATATATATATATATATATATATATATATATATATATATCACAGTGAGTTTGATGATTCAGGAAAAAGGATATGCTCGACTTTGATCAGGAAGGTTAATGCTGCTGTTTTATATTAATAAATGAATAAATATATGCATATTTATAAAAAATCAACAGAATGAAAATTATGGAACTGCACAATATATATTATGTATATTTTTGCATATACACTATTCTGTATATGTTGGTTTGTACAGTAATAGGATTGCTTCCTCAGCCTCATCACAAGCATTTTACAATAATAATAATAATAATAATAATAATAATAATAATAATAATAATAAGCACAGTAAGGGTTAATAAAGGCAGAGCTAGGAATGGAGCAAAGTGAAAGGCTGCCTTTAATACTCTTAAATACTCTTAAATACTCTTAAGTACTCTAATGTACTCTAATGTACTCTAATGTACTCTGATGTACTCTAATGTACTCTAATGTACTCTAATGTACTGTAATGTACTCTAATGTACTCTGAGGTACTCTTAAGTACTCTTATGTACTCTTACGTACTCTAATGTACTCTAATGTACTCTGAGGTACTCTTACGTACTCTTACATACTCTAATGTACTCTAATGTACTCTAATGTACTGTAATGTACTCTAATGTACTCTGAGGTACTCTAATGTACTCTAATGTACTCTAATGTACTGTAATGTACTCTAATGTACTCTGAGGTACTCTAATGTACTCTAATGTACTCTAATGTACTGTAATGTACTCTAATGTACTCTAATGTACTGTAATGTACTCTAATGTACTCTGAGGTACTCTTAAGTACTCTTACGTACTCTTACGTACTCTAATGTACTCTAATGTACTCTGAGGTACTCTTACGTACTCTTACATACTCTAATGTACTCTAATGTACTCTAATGTACTGTAATGTACTCTAATGTACTCTAATGTACTCTAATGTACTCTAATGTACTCTAATGTACTCTAATGTACTCTAATGTACTCTAATGTACTCTAATGTACTCTAATGTACTCTAATGTACTCTAATGTACTCTAATGTACTGTAATGTACTCTAATGTACTCTGAGGTACTCTAATGTACTCTAATGTACTCTAATGTACTGTAATGTACTCTAATGTACTCTAATGTACTCTGATGTACTCTAATGTACTGTAATGTACTCTAATGTACTCTGAGGTACTCTAATGTACTCTAATGTACTCTGATGTACTCTAATGTACTCTAATGTACTGTAATGTACTCTAATGTACTCTGAGGTACTCTTAAGTACTCTTACGTACTCTTACGTACTCTAATGTACTCTAATGTAAGAAGTTGATATATATATATATACATGTGTGTGTTCTGTTGTTCCAGGTCTCGTTTTCCCCCACCTGAGGACAACTCAGTGATCTACAGCAGGACAAAGTAAGCAACTCTGCAGTCCTGTTCCCAAGCCACTGTCATGTCTACTGTAAATACTGAAGAAAGCTCACTCGGGCATACAGGAAGTCGTGGATTTTCATTCACAGCACAAATTACAATAGAAAGATTGATTTATATAAATATGCGCTTGCAAAAGAAAGGACGTCCGATTTTTATGGAGCTGGAATATTGGTTTGCTTTTATCGTTAACAGTCATACTGTGTCCCAAACCACATCATTGAAATCTAGACCTGAATGTGACCTGATTGATGACGTTTTGACTGTTGTCTTTTTATGAATGTTAGCTTTGTAGTTCCAAACGTGGTCTAGTGTCTCATTTTAGATTTTCCACTGAACCAGAGATTTCCCCCTGACCATGCACTGGGCTGCTCCAACACCACGTTCATCTGCAGCCTCACCTAGAGAAGCTCTTTAGTATTCCATGTCCGTTTTCAGAAAACTTAAATTGTGTGTCAATACCTGAAACCTGTTGTGAATATTACTGTCCTGTGCAAAATCCCTGCATAATGGTTCACTCACCGTTCATGGGTTACTGACACTGTCAGGAGCTGAAGATGTTGGATGCAGATACATTCTGGATTATGGATATTTTCAAACACCAGCTGTTGAAGATGTTTATTAAGCTCTGCAGTACGTGTGGTCAGTTTTAGATGGACACGATATAGTATTTACAAATGAAAATTCCACATCAGAAATGTATTTTATAGTAAATTATAAAAATGTTTTGGTCTATAAACCTAGATAACTTTTTGAATGAAAAGAAACAACATGAATCAGAAACACACGAAGAAGGAAATATGTACAGAAGCAAACCTAGTGATGAATTCAGACACACAGAGGGAGTTCAAATGCATTTTCTTAAACACCAGCAATAGTGTCACAGATGGGTCCAAAACATACTGGTTTATGTTGGAGAAAATGTGGAGCACAAACTGAAAACCATACTCAGATATTTTGGCTGTGCCCTAAAACAAGATCTATATGTTATATGGTCCCAACAGAATATCCCACAAGATCCTGTGGTGGCGCAACTGGGAGTAATAGCTGTTGGTGTGGAGGGCAGGTCTAAGAAATATCTCAGGGCTTTGAAGTGTACCTTTGTCCACCAGATGGAACAAATATCATTCATTATGGCTCCAATAACAGATACTTGCGAGGCGATGGTGCCCAGACATGGATCTGTGGGCTCTTTTTTCTACTTTCCATATTGTTTCTGCTTCTTCTGCTTTTTTCACCTTTTCACACGTGAACTTCATGTGTGTGACATGACCTGTATTTACTGTATTTCTACTGGCTGAAGACTGTACTGGCTGTATTGCTTCATGCACTTATATATTTCTCTCTTTTTTTAATATTTTTATGTGTATTTTATTTTTACTCACTCTTTATCATACAGTCACTGTTTAAACAAAACCCTGTAACTCCAAAACCAAAGGAAAAAGGAGGGAAAGACAAAGATAAAAACCACGCTACGACCTTTTGTTCCAGATCATGTCTCAGTGTGTTTCAGATAATGCACAATAAAGTGAGAAATGTTTTCTTCCAACTGCAACATTTGTTTGTTTCTTTGCTTTTGCTGTAAATATAAGAATAATAAATAAATATGTTTGTGTATTTTATTCCCTTCAAGCTCGATTTTCTGGTCCAAGTAAGAGTTGTAGTCAAATCCTGTGTGTATTTTTTCTGTTGAATTTCATACATTATTTTCTCATCCATTGTATGTAGGTTGTACTTATGTATGTAGTTATTCACTGAACAAGGCTTTGTGAGAGTAGCCTAACCCAGTGATTCTCAACCCTGGACCTGGAGGCACCACCGCCCGCCACATCCTGAGATAGTGAAGCTCTCTGCACTGGTTCTCTGGGTTCAGGAGAAGGTTAATGAAGGTAGGAAAACCCTGAACATACTTTATAGGAGACTCTGATTGTGAGAATCTAGTTGTTGTAATAATGGAGGGGCTACTTGTAATTCTAGATGTCTTTAAAACAGTAAATCCAACAGAACCAGATGATTTTTCTGACCTAAAAACAGAAACATATGTGAATCAACATCATATCAAATAATAATGAAAAATCATCTTCAAGCTATGACATTAAAACCATCTGCCTAATATTAAATATTAAATATTAAATTAAATATAAAAATCCATACTGGGTTTTATACAGCACTGCAAAACACAATATGCTGAAACATCAATATAACAGTGTTTTTTACATTGTTGATGGCAAACATTGACAAACGCAACTTTACTGACGTCCATGAAAACACGACCACATCATTCAAAACAGCAGTGTGTCAGTGTGGTGAGTGGGTTGTGGTGGTTGTGCAAAGTTACACTGTTGCTTAAGCCACAGACATCTTCCTCTTTCAGTCACACAGTCTCTCTCTCTCTCTCTCTCTCGCTCTCTCTCTCTCTCTCTCTCTCTCGCTCTCTCTCTCTCTCTCTCTCTCTCTCTCTATCAACCCCCCACTCTTCCCATGTTTGTCAGTCTGGTTTTTGCTCTCTTTCTTTAGTAAGAACTGCAATAGAGGCCAAGAAACGCCTTCATGCCTTTTCATGAACTGTATATTCAATATTTGTAGGTTTGTCTGCTGAATAAACACTGAAATGAATCTCTGTTGGTGGAGTGGTGTGACGTGCAAAGCACTAAAAATGTGCGTGTGTGTGTGTGTGTGTGTGTGTGGATGTAAGAAACCTCAAAGAGTCATAGTTTAGCTGCTCCTTGTTGCCTCATTTCCTTTCTGGACGGTAAGCAGTGAGGAGACTACCGCCAGTCAGGTAAGAAATAGTATGTTACTGTAAATTTGATCCTAAATTAAACATAGCTGCCTCATGACTCAAATCAAGAGACAAATGAAGTAAACAAACACATTTTATTCCCTGTAGTGTTTAAAGACTCGTGATGATGTCCCTCCGAGTAACTCCCACTCTTCTGGGTGTTCTGCTCCTACACTATGGTAAGTCAATGTTCTGTCATTAGATAAAATCTAAAAAATAAAGGTGCTACAAAAGGCTCTTTGCTGGCTCGTACCATCAGATTCTGATGATTTAGGATGAAACTGCAAAGAGAGCAGATCATTTCTGGGCTGGAGTTCAGTGGCTTCTGTTTGTGGTAGGAAATCAGGCCCCCTTCTGAGAAGTGGAACCAGAAATGATGGAGGACAGTGTTACAGTGGAGGAGATGGTGAGGTGGAGTTTCTTAACTCCACCTTGAACAATGTCATAGAAGAACCATTTCTGGTTATGGTTTTAAGGTTCTTCACATTCACATCTCTTTTATAAGAAACTTCTGTGGCATCACTGATCATTCCACACTATCTTTATTTTTAAGAGTGTGGACAATGTCATTTTTAAATGTGGCTCATATGCTGAGTGTGTTCATGGTTAACAGTTGTGTGAGCAGTGTGTTAAATTCTGCTTCTTGTATCTCCTCCATCACCCTCCTGTAAGACCTATGGAGCTGCTCACTTTGTGCTTTTACCTCCAATCTTACTGCAGCTGATTCTTCCAAACTCAGCTGAAATAAACAGCTTTAGAAATGAGCTGAAGTGAGACTTTCTGCTGCATTTTTACTGACTGAGACCCACAGAGTCACCATTTACACACTTCTGGATTCTGTGTTTCAGGAGTTGTTGCTCAGGATGAGTGGGCTGTGAATTACAGCCCCAAATCTATCTGTGCTCTAAAGGGGTCTACAGTGACCATGAGCTGCACTTACAAGTATCCAGAGGGTCTCTTAATCCAAAACGCTTTCTGGACCAAAGAGAGGCCTATGGGTGTAGAACCTCCTGATCTCTTAGATGACCCAGAGTACAGAGGCAGGGTTCTGACCCTCAAAGATAAACTAGAAAATGACACCCTCAGACTGAGATATGTGAGAGAAACGGACCAGAGGAGATACTACTTCAGATTTATGACCGACCGACCTGGAGTAAAGTATCAGGGCGTAGATGGAGTAGATCTTTCAGTCACAGGTAAGCTCCATCAGCAGAAATAAGACACTGCACTTCATTCGGTGGTGAACAGGATTCCTCCAGCAGATCTGGAACAGAATTACAGGTGTGACATAAGACCTTGAATATTTTAGATCTTTCACTTGTAAATGCATTATGTATTCATTTATTGATTAAAAGGATTAAAGTGTTATAAGACTGATATGATCTCTACAGCTGATTGGTTAGAGCTGGGCTGCAGGACACCGAGGTGTCTGACACTGTTTTTTATCAGTTATCATCCAGTTGAGCGGACTGTGCCGCCTTTGCTCTTCCTCATTTATAACTCGATATAAAATTTTAAGCCTCATTAGAAATGTGTTCCCACATAAGTTGTGCACAGTGTTCCAATGTGTCAAATCGGTCATTTTGGGTTCTCCAGATCTCCAGGTGGAGGTTCCTGAGAGAGTGAAAGAGGGAGATACAGTCACTTTCACATGTAAAACCACCTGCAGTCTGACTGTCAGACCAACATTCACCTGGTACAGAAATGGATCTCCATTATTCTTCAGAACTGACCGACTCTACCTGCAGACGGTCAGCAGGGAGGATGCAGGCAGGTATCACTGTGCTGTACTGAGTCAGAACCTTCACTCTCCTGAGGTCACTCTTAAAGTCGGATGTAAGTACAGATTCATTCATTCAGTCTCAGAGGGGTCAGGGCTGAGGGGTCAAGCTGAACTGATTGCGGCCTAATTGGCCCCGAAGCTGTATAATGACTCTGACCTGCAGCGGTGAATTTTAACTTGTTCCAAATGGTTTTTGTAATGACCATGATTAAATGAACCCAAATTGGTGTTTCAGACCCTCAACTGAACGTCTCAGTGTCCTTCATGTCTTATGGAGAAAAAATGGAGGTCAATTCAGTGACTCTGACCTGCAGCAGTGGTGGAAACCCGCCTGTGCAGAAATACACCTGGTTTAAAGAAGGTGGGAGCTCACCCGTAGGATCTGGACACAGTTACAGCTTTACCTTGGACTCCAAAAGCAGTGGATGGTACTACTGTGAGGCTCAAAGTAAACATGGATCTAGAAGGTCATTTGCTGTACCGGTCACTTTACAAGGTACTTAAAAGTATATATATATATATATATATATATATATATATATATATATATATATATATATATATATATAAAATATTATATCTAATATGTAGGTGTACATACATACATGTATACATACAAAGAATGTGTGTGTATGTGTGTGTGTGTGTGTTCTGGTTTTCTGTTCATGTTCTCTCAGCAGAACACTCCATGCTGCTGTATGTGGGGGTTGGAGTCGGAGTCGGACTCTGTGGGGTTGCAGCGATCATGGCTGTTGCTTTCGTGATGTGGTAAGAATGAACATCTATGTGAACAGTTCTCTCTGTGTTCCTTCATCAACTAACCAGTTGTTTTAACTTCATATAAAACATAATAAAAGACGAGCTTCAACATAACATGGACAGAGCAGGACTAACGTTCATAGTAAGGTGATCAGTGATCATTAATCAATCGTGCTGATAAAACACTTTTCTGAAAGCAGGAGCAAGAAGAAGAAGAAGAAGAGAACGGTGGAGGAGCACGACTACCAGGTGAGCTGTTAAAGAGTGCTGATGGAGCTCCTGAAGGCCTCATTTCTGACCTGTTGAGTGACAATCAGTGCTTTTCGGTGGGGAGAAACATTCACTCAATATTTGTCGCTGCATATCCATGCCCATTCATCTAGCCTTGATCATTTACTCAGAATGTAGCTACAGCCATGCTCTCAAGGGTCAGTAAGCAGCTTTCATGGCTCCAGGGGTTCATATCATCTAAAGTTTGGAAAATTGAAAGAAACAACCAAAAAAAGCAAGACTTGGAAAATCTTGAGAACATGGCTGCTTCATAGTATCTGCAAACCACTAGGTGTCATAATGCTCCCTGATTTCAAAGCTTGGAACCTTCTAAGTTCTCAGTGTTCTTTCTCCACCTATAAAGCCATTCACATTTTTTGCACAGAATTAATTCAATTTTAGCTTCAGTTTTTCATCATCGTCTCTTTGTATTGTCGCGTAAATGTTCTCAATGCTGCTCTAAACCCTCCTCTCTCCAGAACGTTGACCAACATGCTCAAGAAAACACATACACAGATCTTGACCTCATGTCCAGGTCCTCTAATGATGTGTACGACACACTTTAGTGTGCAGTAAGTGTCTCTTCAAACACACAACTTGGATACATTTCGTTCTAGAAACGGCAAATGTCTTCATTTCTGCTCCTGTGCTTCATTCTGTCTTTCCCTCAGACTGTTCATCCCAGTCCTCCTGATGATGCTCAGGACTGTGAGATAAACAGCCCAGAGAATGAGATACTGGAGCAGGTGAAATAAAGACGTGTATACTGTATATCTGGATTTCACCATTGTCCATCACTGGCTTCATCGGTGTCGTACGGAATCCCACTGAAATAAACGTGGGGCAGGTAGATACAGAAACTGGCTACTTGGTCATTTAACAAGCAAATCTTATCTGAGCCAAACTAACAATATGTTAAAGTTAAAACAGTGTTAAGAGGGTCTGACCCCCAGCCACCACTGGAGCTCTCTCACTCTCTACATCTGTCCATCTGGTTCTGGCATTCTGTGTGTGTGTGTCTCTCTCTCTCTCTCTCTCTCTCTCTCTCTCACTCTCTCTCTCACACACACACAAAACACACATTACTGACAGTGAGGTCACACACTGTTTGGGGGACGGCAGTGATGATTGTTGTTTATCGGGTATGATTGTAAGATATTGGTAGAGCCTGGGGGGAGGAGCTACTGGTATATAAAAACACAACAAACAACAACAACCAACAACAACAAGTGTACCTGATTGAAAGGAGGGAAGCACAGAGTGAGGTGACCAATACACGACTGCGGTCATTGGTCAGAGCCTTTGTAGTTATTGCTTTATTATTTTCCCCCCTTTTTTTTTCTTTCTCTTGCACTTTTGTTCACATGTAGACATTCATTCTCTTAATAAATCGGTGATCTAAAGGACAATTTTCCTCTGCCTGCTTTATTGGTCGGAGCCTCCGACCCCTCGCCCTACAACACCCATGAATTGGGCCATGACTTTGCTATAATACCATAGGAACCACACACCATTAGGAACCTCTACAACTCCATGCCAAGACATCTTCTGTGTGTGCAGATCAATAAATATTGATCAGATCAGTCTAAACTATTTGTTCAAATATTTGTGTAATTTTATAACACACACACACACACACACACAGACACACACACACACACACTGTATGTAAAAATGAAAAAGAAAATGCATGATATAGAAAGAGTTGGTTGAATGAATGTAATGATGTGTGAATGTAATGACATATGCTTACAATATATATGATTACAATATTACAGTGAAAGGACGTGTTTAATATGGAAAACTGTACAACTGCAAGGAGGCTCTAGTGCCCTTAGTTCCTATTAACAACAGCACGTTTCTCAACAGTGAACCAGTCCTGAAATTATTCATGCATGCAGTGAAATTCCTTTGTTCCTGGTCACCAAATTCGAAGCCCACAGGAGGAGAAACAGTTGCCCCAGGAGCCTAACATTGTTTTCGCGAGTTCAATAATAAGTGTTTAATTTCCTACTAAATGAGATTTCCAAGTTAATGTGAGCATCAGCCACCCTTTCCCCAAGTCTTTCCCCAAAGATTGGGTCACACACATTGCACATTTGCATGTGTTCAGAATTTCAAACAATGCAATGAAGTGATTTGCTGCTTTAAAGTAGGTGGACCATGTTTTGGCAAATCAGTTTTAAAAAAACTGGCAACTATGATTCAGTGATCCAATGGACATTAAGCTTCTTAGACAACTACTGCAGGCGTGGCATTTATCCCTGGGGCTCTTAGGACGGCTGTGTTTAATATTGAAAGGCTTGCTTCTAGATCCAGTAAAGTTCATTTAAGTGATTCGCTGAAGTTCTCCGATGATTCATAGTCAGTTCTCGTACTGTGTTCATAAACAAAGGGCAACAACAAACGGCAGCAGTGATGCAGAGACCATTGAAATTTCCAGGTATGGCCTTTACGATCCTTTGTGTAGCTTATTTACCAACATGAAAGCCGTGCATCAAGCTACTTGACTCTGGTGAAAAGTGTGCTTAAATACTTTTAATTGTACAAAAAAGAATAACCTACCTTTCATTGTATTCATTGTACTTAATTGTGTTAAAATGTAACTCTTCACGTAGACCTTTTACATACCACTTTGGAAGGCTGTACCACATGTTGGGAAAATCTGCAGTCAGTATCTTCAATACTATAATTCGAGTTTCAGGAAGGTTACCAATAACAATACAGAAATAACGTTCCAGGAACATTATGAAACTGTGTGATGTAATAATGGTTTGCATCACAATGTTATTAGAAGGTTTCTTGCTCAACATTCCCAATTATATAAATAATAACATTATGGAAATTGGGAAATGGTCCCAAAACCATTTTTGGTTTAAAAGTTTAATGTGACATTGAATGTTTTACAACCCAAAGGATTTTACATTTACACTGAATTTACACTGATAATAAATATCAATGATAAGCTTTTAAATGTGAAAATTCACCTGGTGAATATAAACAAATTAAAATATCCAGTAAAAAAGGTAAATATAAACAAGTCCAGACGACCTAATAGATTGAATGTTCTATGAACCAAAAGTCTACAAACCATTTTATTGTTATTAGCTCAGAAATGGTTTAGTTAGAGATAAACAACGTCATATTGAATTGAAAATGCTCAAAAATAACTCAAATGATTTTTTTGCGTTGACATTGATATTGTTTCTGTTTTGATGTTTTGGGCATTTGAGGTTTTATGATTTATCAAAAAAAAAAAAAGTGCATCTGACAGAATTATAAAATTATAAAAGTCCATCTGTGTCATACATGAAATTCATTACATGTAAAGGTTTAAAACCTTTGAGAATTATGATACATATCCTCACACAAATTAGAAATCCACTTTGTGAAAAGATTAAATATACATTGTGAACTTGAGTAAATTACTATCAAACAGTATCAACATTGATACAATAAAAAGGTTTCAAATTAATTTAAATACAATTTAACTTTTTGAAGAACAAAAATGAACTTTTAGAGATGCACTAGTACATATACATTCTTGCTCACATAATACTGAAAATGTTGCTAAAACTAAGACTTTTTGGATATTTTACTGGAATCTATTTACAGGTTGTGTAAAAAAATACAATGTTTAATATGTACAATGTTTAGTTGTGTACAAGGTTCACAACTCACTGTGGAAAACACAGCTGTTAATTATTTCTTTGATAAAGTCAGAAGAATCAGAATTGTCTCCTTCCTCAATTTTCACATTATTGTTTATGTTCTGTCTGTCAGTTCAAGACACGTGGAAACCTGCCAGATTATCAGGAGAGAAGATGGAAAATGGCCGAGGCTGTGACAGCGGACATCAGCTCTGTGCTGTTGAAAGGTTGGGCCTTTGTCTGTCTAAGCTAAGCTTTTCACTTCTTCAGACATTAAAGGTACATTTAACTCTGAACGTTCTGTTTATTGAAGAACAACAATACATTCATTTATTCAGTTAATTTTATGTTTATACCCGTGTGAGCTCTTCACTTTTTTTTTTTCTTTTTTCTTTTTGACACAGTAACCAGTCTACCCAGCCCTCTTCCACTGACCATCATTCTATGGACACACCAAACACCTTTTCTGACAGGTGAAATATTTTTCTCTGTCTAATAACCGTGATTTTCATAGTCAATAAACACGTCCTGCCTAGGCGAGCAGCTTCTTCCAACATTACATGTCTGTGAACCTTTAAGATCAGCTGATCCTTCAAAGATTAATCCAATGAAAGTCTTTTCAACCAATGGGAGACAATCAGGTGTGAGAGGGCATTTAAACAGCATGGATCTATCAAAGTCTGCTGTTTAAGGAAGTGCACCATGGCAGATTTTTGAGGAGCTCTGAAGGGTTGATTGATGCTCACCAGGTTGGAAAAGCAGTGCTTGAGAATAATTGTGTTTGGAGAGAAGAAAACATCACTGCATATTTTTGACACCATTTATATGAAAGGCCGGCTGAAGAGACTCCCTGTGTCCCAGAAGGAGCCGTCCATCAGCCCAAGACCACAAATTCCACAACACAGCAAGGCCATGTGAGTGTGTTCAGTTCCAACAACAACTAACCTGATTTACTATCGAATATAGTGATTTGATAAACTAGGTGTTTGATGAGAACTGGAAAAATTGGCTGCAGGAAAGCATTTATTTTTTGTGTTTATGTTCCTTTAATGTTCTCAAAGCTCTAGATCTTCTGCAGGTAAAATGTCCCCCTAATAGAATAGAATGCCAATAGAATAGGACTCTCTAGTGCAGCATCCTCAGCATTGAGCTGTGGAGCAGAGGAACTGTGTTCTCTGGAATGAGGAGCTCCATCCAGTACTTTTGGGACGGGGTGGTGATCATGCAACATCCTGACATCAACATTTTTTCAGAATAAACTCTTTTTAATAGCCTTGATTTCAGAATAAACGAAGACTTTTGTAATGAATTTCTTGTCATTGTACAACTTTATCTTAATGTGTGCAACTTTTTGCAGAGTACAAGCTCTAACTGTGGATTACGCTGGTTACTCTGGATTGGGTCTGGACCCCTTCTCCTTCTACTCCTACCACTTCCATTTTTATGGTATAAAACTCCAGCTATTCAAAAAGGTACTCATTCATAATACCACAGGAACCAGCTAACAACCATCTGCAATACCATTACATCCACTAAGAAACCACTTAGCAAGACCATAGCATCCACATAGTAACAACATAGCAACACCATAGCAGCCATCTGGAATACCGCAGCAACATAGCCTGGAAGTGAGAACCACTTGAGCTGTGCAATCCTTCTGCATTTCTTTCTGCCTTCACTTTTCTACTGTATTTTTTTGAATGTATGCAGCTATAAATCCCACATTCTTCATTTCCACAGATCTTCCAGTTGGACCTGAGTTAAGATTGATGATGTTGGGTAACTCTGGAGCAGGAAAGAGCACTTCAGGAAATTCCATCCTGGGTAAAAATGTGTTCAGAGCAGAAGCATCACCTGCATCTGTGACTAGAAACTGCCAGAGCTGGACTGAGTCTGTTGAAGGGAGAAAAATCACTGTCATTGACACACCCCCCATTATGGACATGTGGCTGTCACTTGAGCAAGAATCAAGGTGTACCAGAATGGCTTCACCTGGCCCTCATGTGTTCCTGCTTGTGGTCAGACTGGGGAGATTCACAGAGGAGGAGAGGAGCTTTGTAAAGTGGATTCAGGAGAACTTTAGAGATGAAGCTCTGAAGTTCACCATGGTACTCTTTACTGGTGGAGATCAGCTGGAGGGGAAACCAATTGAGAGGTTTCTTCATGAGAGTGTGGAGCTTCAGAAGCTTGTTCAGATGTGTGGAGGCAGACACCATGTCCTGAACAACAGAGGAACCAGAGACTTCACACAGGTTTCAGAGCTGTTCAACAAGATAGACAGAATGTCCTATGACAGCAGGTACACTTTCAACAGCAGCATAGTCAGTGAATGGAGGCTTCCGCTGATGGAGGATAAGGAGAGGTGTGAGGTAGATAAGGAGAGCCAGATCAGGCAAGAGGAAGAAAAGAAAAGGGAGGATGTCAAGAAAAAGATAAGGGAGGTGGAGAAGAAGAGGTGCCAGATGAGAGTGAGGGATATACAAGAGGAGGAGGAGTGGAAGAGGATGATTCGAGAGATAGAGATAAGGAAGGAAGAGGAGCAGAAGAGAAGGAAGCTGGAGGAAGAACTGGAAAAAATTAAGAAAGGACGGTGGGGTTTTCTACCTTCATTCAAAAAATTTTTCAATTAAATGAGAAATGAGGTTCCTACACTGATTATACTGATACTGATACTGATACTCAAACCAATCTCCATTTTGGAATGATTGCATTATGCAATTACTGCTGAATATTTATGGGGACCTGCAAGCCCTGAAACGTCCATTCTACCACAAAGTTTTCTACTCAATTGATGCAAATGTGCAAATGCACACAGCTTATAGAAAAGTACTGACAATGAAACAGGACTCTCTCAAATAAACATGAACCTATTGGCACCATGAGCTAGAGAGGTATAAATCTCTCCAGCCTCGGAACAGTGGAACCGTGTTTTCTGGAATGATGGAGCTCCATCCAGTACTTTTGGGATGAGGTGGGGTGATGATCATCCAACAGCCTGACCTCTCTAAAACTCCTGTAGCTGAATGCAATCAGATCCTCATAGTAATGTTCCAAAATCTAGTAGAAAATCTCCCCAGGACAGTAGAGACAGTTACTCCAACAAAAGCAGGATCATCTCTTTTTAATACCTTGACTTCAGAAGAAACAATGGACGAGCAGGTTTCCCAATACTTTGTCCACAGTGTTTTCAGTAACAATACTGAGTTTGCCTTTCAAATGATTGGTTGGTTGTAGTGACCCACACCATTCCTCTACCTCCACCAGCCTGGACTGTTGAAAGAAGACAGGTTGGGTTCATGGATTCATTCTGTTGTGAACCTCAGAAGAAGTTAAGATTCCTCAGATCAGCCAATCAACCAGTTGCTTCTGTCTGCAGAGCTGCTTCTCACTGGACGTGTTTTCTTTATTACACATTTCTGGAAATTGGTTTACAGCTGACTTATGACTGGATGATTAGATAACAGCATGAGAGCGGAAGGATACAGGTCTTCCTCATGAAGTGCTGAGTGAGTGTTTATACGAGATTCAAAATGAAGGTTGTAAATGTTAATTTAATTTTTATAAATGTTGATGCTTTTTTCATTATTTTCTGTATTTACTGCAAGTTTGTTCTCATAGTGTCATCTCTGAAAATGTGAATTGTCTTTCATTTCATCAAAAATAAAAATAAAATACTTTTACTGGAACACACTGCGGGTCTTTTTGTGACTATTGACAGCATTAAATGATGGTTAAGTTACAATTAATTACATTGATGTTCATAAAATGAATTGCATTTATAGAATTTGTCTGAAAATCTTCTCCAGAGGAGAATGTTGGGTCTGGAATCTTGCCTGAGAACTCTTAGTGATGCAGTGCTGAATCCTAGTCTGCCTTGCAGAAGGTGGTGGTTGCTTCAACAACCAATCTAATGAACGTATCCAGTCTTCGTTATGCTGCAAATAATGCCTTATTAAGAATCATAATCCGACAGAAAACCATCGTATAAAGAATAATAGAATGGATACTTACTGTTTATGTGTTTTTTCTGTATTTAAACGGTCAGGTTTTCCTGCTTTCTTTACTATTACTTTTACATTTCATTTTAATTTTATCTTCTAACAGCATTTCAAACGAAATGCTTTTAAAAGATTAAATTGATGCACACTTTTTAAGGTAACTGACAACCTTTATTGCAGCAGAGGGTTATTATGAATCCGTATAAATAAAACTACTAATTTAATATCACGTTGTGTTACTGGACAATGATAGGCAGCAAGCCATTGGTCAACACAGCCGTTATTAGTAATATTAAATGGCTACTCTCTAAAGCTTTAATGGCAGCTGGAGCAGAGAAGAGACAAATGTAGTGCTGGAGTTTATGTTGTTATGCTTCCCTTTACTGGAGACAGTGGGTACTGCATCTGTTCAGTAAACCAACTCACCGTTTGGGAGAAAATGAAACGCAGTCACTTAATCTCGACACTTCTACTAGGAACACTGTAAAGACTGAGACCTGTGGGTTTAGTTGTGTTCGGGTCCTTGAAGATCTCCACTTCAGGCAGCAAGGTCCACGTGGTGTCCCACAAAGCAGCATTCCTCCGCCAGATAACAAGCCCAGAGTCTACCAGGTCCAATAGAAGAAGAGCTGAAGAACAGTACTAATGAACGGTTCTTCATTTTCTGCATATCTGGTTAATTGAGAGATCCTTATTTAAAGTTCACCAAGATCTAGTATCTTATATTTTGGTATTTAAGAAGCCCAATCATATATAAAAGCATGCACACTCTGACAGTGTCCTGCATCAAGCAGTGCTGACAAAGGGACAAAACTGTCTTTGTCTCTTTGTCATAGAGGAACCTTTAGTGGCCCAATGTTTTTTTTAATGTTCTTTAGGAGGCTTTTAATTATAGGCTGATATTATTAAATGCCAACATTAACCACAAAAACACTGGTAGTTTTCCTCTTCATGTTCAATGTGCTCTTTAATTTCATATGTTTTTTTATGAATCTCTCATTCAATTGTGGTTTATTCTTTCTGTGTGTGTGTGTGTGTGTGTGTGTGTGTGTGCGTGTGTTCAGCTCTTGTTTGTTCAATAATTATGTGACTAAAGATTGAGCAGGATACAACATGACTTCTACGCTGAAGGTCTCACAGGCTTCATCTGAAATTGCTTAGTGGTCTGACTGGTTCAGCAATACAAGAAGAGACTCGTCTGAGTTCTGCTTTTCTGTCTAATCCACAACAGCAGAACACTCACACACACACATACACACACACACACACACACACACACACACACAACATTATACTTATTATGCTTTTCTCCATGCATTTTCTGCACAGATTGCTGGAATGGGCTCATTATTGGAGTTGTTCTTCCACACTCCTCTTAATAACACTCCTGCTTCAGTTAGGACGGTCCATAATGCCGGGGACACAGCTGCTTTCCTGTAAAACTGAAAGAAAAGAAATTATTCACAATACAATGTTCAGGCCAGGAGATCTTCCAGGGCCAGGTTTGGGAATCATTGGAAAAACACCATGATCATTAAACAGAGTTTCACTGAAGAGGAGTAAGACCATCTCTGCAGATCAGGTCACCCCGTACACTGTTAAAAGTACTTGAGAAAATTTTGCATGGTATTTAATTTGCTTCAAGGAACCTTCAACAAAAGTATAAGAAAGTTTCTTAAAGCACTTTAAGTGGTTCATCTCAAATCAAAGAACCTCCACAAGTTCCTCAAAGATCTTGTATGTATGAATTGTGTTCCGGCTCTGAAATAAACAATGAACAAGTTAAACACTGTACAAACACACACACACACACAATAGCAAGTAGGTCAAGAAATGTTCAGATAAATAGCTGCAGAGAAACAATCTATTAATGTTTTTACAGTGTACTTAGAATCATACTCACATCCTGGTTCAAATAATCGAACACCTTCATGATTAAACCCTCTAACCTTCTTCAGAAGCACTGAGTCATGAGCTCTTCTCTCAGTCTGATCCAGGAATGGAGATAGAGAAACATCATGCTGTGATGTGTCTGCAGGAACGTGACTGCAGGAGCTGAACTCATGATCGGTGTTCAGCTTCGCTCTGCATTTCTGCTCTGAGGAGCTCAGCTTTCTGCTGTGAACGTTTTAGGTGCGGCTGTTTAACCTGCCTCTCCTAAATCCACTTCATACTCACTTCCCCTACACATTTCCACTTGGAGCAGTCCATAATGCGGGGGAGCTCAGCTGCTCTTTTAAATGATCCAACATCAGATCTCTCAGAATGAAGACTGTAGTATGTTTTGATTCTGTAAATGACTGTTAATGATGTCAAATGTGGTCAGAAGAAATGAATAAAGAACAATCAGAGGAGATTCTGACACAATGAGCCGTCTGATCAAGCCTCAACGTGGACTCTTCCCTTTAGTGGAAGTGTGCAGTAGAAGTATGTTGGAGTTAAATTGTGGTCGGGCCCTGAAAGATCTTGAACTATTGAATAACATCCTTCACACACACACACACACACACACACACAAAGAGCAGGAACTGATCAACAAAACTGTTGCAGCAGAGGGAACATTAGAGGAACTTATTGGATCAGATCAACAGACAGAAGTCTTAATCAGAAATAACTGCAGCTTTAATAACAGTGTCTTTAGTCTGGAATAGTGTCTTTCAGCACATTGTAGGATTCGGTTATCTGGTTCTTCATTTGAACACTTACTGTGAGGAACCGAAAGGAGAACACGAGAGTCAGGTGTGTTCAAATCTGATCTGGGGGGATTTAGAACACAGTGTGTGTGTGTGTGTGTGTGTGTGTGTGTGTGTGTGTGTGTGTGTGTGTGTGTGTGTGGTGATTACAGGACTCTCCGACCATCCTAAATCTTCTAAGCACACTTTCTTTATCTCTGTAGCTTCTCCTGGACAACAGTGATATCAGATGGAGAGACAAAGGTGAAATCAATCTCCTTCTGCTATGATGTGTCTCCTGAATTAAAGAGCTCAGTAATCTCATGTGTCTCCTCTTGACTTTTAGTATAAATCTCAATAAACACTATGGTCAGATCTGACAAAACCAGGCTGTAAAATGTATCTGCAGGAACGTGACTGCAGGAGCTGAACTCATGATCGGTGTTCAGCTTTGTTCTGCCTCCCCTAAATCCACTTCATACTCACTTGCCCTACACATTTCCACTTGGAGCAGTCCATAATGCGGGGGAGCTCAGCTGCTCTTTTAAATGATCCAACATCAGATCTCTCAGAATGAAGACTGTAGTATGTTTTGATTCTGTAAATGACTGTTAATGATGTCAAATGTGGTCAGAAGAAATGAATAAAGAACAATCAGAGGAGATTCTGACACAATGAGCCGTCTGATCAACCCTCAACGTGGACTCTTCCCTTTAGTGGAAGTGTGCAGTAGAAGTATGTTGGAGTTGAATTGTGGTCAGGCCCTGAAAGATCTCGAAGGATTGAGTAACACTGTACAAACATACAGCCAGACACACACACACACACACACACACACACACACATAAACAAGAGGTGAAGGGACTGATCAGGGAAACAGCAGCAGTGAAATATCCTGTCAAGTTTACCCAAGAAGCCCAACATCAGTCATTTAAGAAGCTCAATCATATACAACGTCTATACGCTGAATGTAAGGAGTATTACATTGTATAACAGTGACAATGGGTCTTTTAAATCTTGTAAATCTTTTTCAGTGGAACCTTTTTGGTACTGTATAGAACCGTTGTAAAGGATCTTAAAGTACCATTATAAAGAGAAGTTCCATCATAGAGAACAACTAGGCAAAGAACGTCACCATTAACCAGACAAAATCACTGGAAATGAAGTGATTCACCATTTCATTAGTGCAGGGACAACATATCAACATCACATTGTTCATCGATCGATGAGCTTGTGAGAGTGTGTGTGTGTGTGTGTGTGTGTGTGTGTGTGTGTGTGTGTGTTTAGCTCCTGTTTGTTCAGTGCTGATATAACTGAAGTTTGAGTAAGATGTGACCTGATATGTCCCCTGAAGCTCTCTTCTCTGAACACCCTTCCTGATCTGAGATCAGACTGGTTCAGTAACATAAGTGGAGTCCTCCGAGTTCTGTATTCCTGTTTCAGAAGAACGATATCATACCGTAAACTGAACTACAACATTCAGCACGTTTATCTTAGTGTATCTTTATTATCGTTCGGCATGAACTGAATCTAAATCGAAAGTTTAATATGAGTTGAGTTTAACCGGGTTTAACATTCGGTTCCTGCACTTTCTGCAGCAAAGAGGAATCGAGAGCACAGAAAATGAGAGTCAGGTTTGTGTTTGTGCTCTGAAGGAAGCAGAGTTTCATGTTTCACATCTGATTTGAGAAAAAACACACTGCTGGAATGAACTTCGTGGGTGTTGGTGTTTGGTAGGTGTGCTACATGTTTAATAACTGTCCCAAAGCCTAGGCTACAATTTTCAACTGCTACGTTACTGAAGGCGATTCCATAGTGAAGGGTCCTTCATAAGCAGCTGAGAAATGGAACCTACATGCAGAATGATTTGGATTTCGTAACTGATGTATCCTTTGTGGACCTCAGTAATGTAAAGTTCTCCATGTACATGCGGGAAAAAAAGAAACAGAACAATGAATATGTTGTCATTTAAAAATTGAATTTGAGTCCCCTTACAAAGTCCTCAAATCCAAGAGGCGAGACCTTTCTAGATATGTCACCACACCGTCTGTTGAGACTGTTCAAGATTGATCCATTTGTGTGATGAATCAGTTACTAAGAATTACCAAGGACTTGTCCTAATGAGGACCCGTCCTACCTTGGCTGCAGCCTAAGCTTTGGGACACAGCTTATGTCCTCAAAGACTCCCTGCTTCAAACCTAGGACTTTACTGTCTCTCAGAATTAGGACAGACATTTTTTTATGAACAGTTTTTAATATTATGTGAAAAATGTATCTGTGACACAGTGAGCAGTTTGTTCATCAGCCCCGAATATTTTTTAACAAACCACGAACCTCATAACGTCAATCCTGATGCCACCCCTGTCCCCTACTGAATGATCCGACCACAATATGAAAGCAAAACTGACTCCTGGGAGACCCTGAAAGGAAATTGCAGGATGTGAAAGGAAATTGCAGGATGTGCAGGAGACTGCCACATCACCCAGCACCCCGCCATCACCATCCAGTGAGTCACATGACACACCTACGGATCAGCCCCCTGAATTGGACTTGGACTTGGAGAAGCAGGTTGGGGTTGAATTGTGTTCAGGCCCTCAAAGATCTCAAATTACTCACACACACACACACTTGGAGCTTTCATCTCTAAATAAGCTGAACGAGACAAATAATGCAGAGTGTGTGATTCTCCATCCAGAACAAAAGTGAAACATTAGGTAAGAAAATAAGTGACTAAAGTCTTGAAGATCTGATCTGAAAACAAAACAAAGGAAAACTGTATTCCTGCGTTTAACCTGTTCATCTAAACCCAGACTCTGTCCAAAAGCAGAAGACCTGAGGAACATTATTTGACAGTCCTTGGGCTTAAGCTCATTTAGAAAGTCTTCTTTGTGATCAGACAAACAGACTAAACTGCACTTGATTGAGCAGGACTCAGCCTGACTTCATACCGTTCATCTCCTTCCGCTGAGTTAATAATGAGGTCAGACTGGTTCAGCTACACAAGAGCAGACCTCTGAGTTCTGTATTTCTGAACCAGAACTGAAGATTAACAACATCATACAGTAAACGGGGTTTGTAGGAAAATGACAGCTGGGCTGAATTCAAACTGGTTTCAGGTTTAGTTTCATCTGATTCTAATCTATATAATGAAAGTTTTTTTTCTGTTGATAATTAAATAATTCTGTCGATAATTAAAAACGTGAGCAATTTTCTCTAAATGACACACATAAGAACCTCATGAAGAACATCAGCATTTCCACTTTTCAAACATGAACAAGAGAAAAACAGTGCTGTAATTAACTCTGTGGGTGTTGGAGTTTGGTAGATGTGGCTCCTGTTTGATCTGCTTCTCAGACTTCCTGCTTCAAAGTTCGGACGTTGCCCAAATTCACTTCATCCTCACTTGCCCTACACACTTCCACTTGGAGCAGTCCAATATGGAGGGGAGCTTAACTGCCCTTTTAACTGATCCAACATCACATCTCTCAGAATAAAGACTGGAGTTAGATGTTTTATCATAACCGCCTGTTTTCTTTTGTATGGCAGGAAAAGAATATTCAAAACAGATGAAGAATTGCACAAAAGTGACATGACCTATTGTGTAGTTAGCAGCCTGATTCCCCCAGCAATGTGGATTGTCCCAAATTGAAGTGTGTAGCAGAAGTAAACTGTGGTGGAATTGGAATGAAACAATTAAAGATCTCATATAAATGTCCCTGAGCACAAAAACAAACAAACAAGAAGAGCCAGATCTGATCATGGAGACAATTGCAGTGAGAGATCCTGGTAAGTACATGAGAGTAGATCTCAATGAAATAGGACTTTTATTTTTGGAATTCTAAATATTCTTCTTTGTCTCATTATTTCTGAAGAGTAAAATTGGGACTTTTATTTTGTTTTTTATTGCATAAATAAATTTTAAAAGCCAGATCCAGGAGATGCCAAAAAAATGAGTCTGATAAACTACATTTATTTATCAGACTGATTTATCACCTTCATGATTTACTCTATGTGAGCTCTTCAGTCTGATCCAGGACTGGAGATAGAGAAACATCATGCTGTAAAAGGTGTCTGCACCTCATGTTCTGCATTTCTGCTCTGAGGAGCTCAGCTTTCTGCTGTGAGCTCTGTAGGTGCGGCTGTTTCACCTGCCTCTCCTAAATCCACTTCATCCTCACTTGCCCTACACACTTCCACTTGGAGCAGTCCATAATGCGGGGGAGCTCAGCTGCTCTTTTAACTGATCCAACATCAGCTCTCTGGGAATGAAGAGTGGAGGGATGTTCTGAGTCTTTAAATGTCTGGTAATGATGTGAAATGTGATCAGAGGAAATAGATGAAGAACAATCAGAGAAGAAAAAAGGAGAATCTGAAACAGTGAGCAATCGGATCACCCCTCAACTTGGACTTTTCCATTAGTGAGAGTGTGCAGCAGAAGTCCTTTAGGGTTGAATAGGGCAAACCCTGAATGATTGAATAACATTCTGTACACACACAAACACACACACACACACACACAGAATACAGAGTACAGCACCAGCATAACAGGAACTGATCAAGGAAACCACAGCAGTGAAGTACTGCAGTGCAGCAGTTCTACAGACAAAACTTTTCATTAGGGAGGCTGTGAAGTGCCACAGAATAAATGTGTTGAGTATTTCCGTTGTTATTTAATGGACAGTACCAGTCAAAAGGTAGGCACATCTATACTTTTTAACCCTTAAAAGAAAGACCTTGTGTCTGACCATTGCTGTCTAAATCAAATGGTAACATGTTTTGCATTAAACACAAACAACAGGGAAAATGCCTACCGTTGTGGGAATTTCTATTTCTCATGATCAACTTAGTATTTTGGTTAATTTTATCTTAGCATAGCATTGGATATATGCACTGTATTGAGGTGTATTGAAGTCAAAGGGCCTGTATGCAGCCCTATATGTTCCAAAATCTAGTGGAAAGTCTTCCCTGGACAGCAGAGACAGTTACTCCAATAAAACCAGGATCAACTCTTTTTAATACCCTTCATTTCAGAAAAAAGGATGAATGAACTGACACTTTTGTTCAAATGTCATCGTAAAATGGGCTCATCGAACCCATATTTCACACTGACATTTACTGAACTCTCATTATGCAACTATGTCAAGAACAGGTTAATATTCAACAAAGTAGCCAAGCAGTCCCTTCAACGTTTTTCGTCTAGAACCTTGTTCATCACCTCTATTGGATTACTTTGTTCAGAGTGAGAGTCAGATGAGTTCAAACACGATCTGGAGGAATTTAGAACACACCTCTACTTTCTCTATTTCAGATCAGCTTCTGAAATATCGGACAGTGAGGTATTTGGTGAAGGGAGGCGTGTCTCAGAAAGCAGGGTGTGTGTAAGAGTGTGTGGAGTTTACAAACCTCTCTGTCTTTGTTCTGCTTCTAAGCTGAACAGAAGAGCCGTATGCCAGGACTGGAAGACACTGAAGATCCTGAATGGAGCTGCAGGACTGATCTGCATTTTACTGAAAGGTTCCAGATCATTTCATAGCTCTTCTTTGTCAACATCATAGAGTGTCCACACCATGTCAGTTCAGACTGTTTATGCATAGAATTATAAGAGGATATGTTCAGCGCATTCTCAGAGTAAACAGTGTCCAGTTTCTGTGATTCTCTTTGAAGTGAGAGTGACCAGGACTCCCTGCCGTCTGCTGACCGTCAGTCAATGGACACACCAAACACCTTTGAACACAGTCCTCACAGGTGAGACAGGTTCTTCTTTGTGGTCTAATAGCAAAAATGTAGAGATGAATTGCCTGGTTAGTGATTACACACTATAGTGTAAACCCAACCGTTCTCTGTTCTTTTCCATTCAAAACAAAACATTTGAGTCTTGATTTCTGGACATTATTCTAGTTCAGTGCATACAGAACGTTTCCAAAGTGCTTCACTTTATGCACATTTTGTTATGTTACTGACTTATTTCAAAATGGATTGAATTCATTTTTTCGATTGGAAATTCTACACACAATGCCCCATGATGATAAAGTGAGAAAAGTTAGTTTGAAGTCTTTGCAAATTTATGAAAAATAAAAATGCAAATATAGAATGTACATTAGTACTCAAAGCCTATGCCATCACATTCAAAACTGAGCTCAGGTGCATCTTGTTTCCACTGATCATCCATTAGATGTTTCTACAGCTTGATTGGACATATTGATGATTTCGAAAGACACATCTATTCATATAAGGTCCAGAAACATTTTTGCTGCATTGAAGGTCCCAATGAGCACAGTGCCCTCCCAGCCAAATGAAGTGATCCCAAATCCCCTGTCAGAGCTCCAACTGACGGTTTGCCAAAAATCAGCTAAAGGACTTTGTTTTGAGAAACAAAAAGATTGAACTTTTTGGACTGAATGCCAAACTCCATGTCTGGAGGAAACCAGATACTGCTCATCACCTCACCAATACCATTCCTAGAGTGAAGCATGGTGGTAGCATCATGCTGTGGGGATGATTTTCTGGAACTGGGAGATTAGTCAGGGTCGAGGGAAAGATGTACAGCGACATGCTTGATGATAACATGCTCCGCAGTGCTCTGGACCTCAGACTGGATGAACGTTTATCATCCAACAGTACAATGACCCTAAACATACAGCAAAGATAACAAAGGAGTAGCATTGGGAAACTGAATGATTGAACATCTCTGGGCATATCTAAAAATGGCTATGAATGGACACTCCCCCATTCAGTTGATAGAGCTTGAAAGGTTCTGCAAAGAAGAATGGGAGAACCTTCCCAATAACAGGAGCCAAGTTTGAATCAAACTCAAAAAGACTCGAGGCTGTAATTGCTACCAAAGATGCTTCAACAAACGTATTGAGCATTTGCTGTGAAAATGTATGTACATGTTATAATTTTGTGTTTTATTTTTTTTATAAATTTGCAAATAGTTCAAACCTTTCTCCATTTGTCATTGTGGGGTATTGTGTGTAGAATTTTGAGGGGAAGATCAATTGAATTTGTTTTGGAATAAGACTATAAATAAAAAAATTGGAAAAGGTGAATACTTTCTGGATGCACTGTACATTTCAAAATTAGATTATCATATAAAAGGTTCTGTTCATAATTTCATGCAAAAATGTCATGTTATATTTATTACATGTAAAGTGAAATGTTTTAAGCCGTTTTTGTTTTACTGTCTCAAATTATTAGAATATTTCCTTTCCTGTTTAAAAAAAAAAAACAGGTTTTGAAATGTCACTTTCAATTTAATGGCTACAAATCATGTTAATGTCAATTAACTGTTTTGAATTCAATTATAATTCCAAATAAAAGCAGTTTGTTTGACACATTCAGTACATATAGTACAATGGGAAAGTCAAAGGAGAGCAGTGCATGTCTGAGAAGGATGACTGACGATTTACACAAGTGAGGAATGTTTTTTTTTGGTGTCATTTCTAAACAACTGCAGAGTCCAAGATCATCAGCTCAGTCGATGGTAAATAAGCACAAGACATATGGAGGTGTTATGGTAGATGAGTAAAAAATGAGTTGGATGGAACCCATGAACCACCAATGCACAGGCCTGCCATTAAGAAAAGATTGAGTTGTTGAAAGGTGTCCAAATGTCTGTCTGTAGGATAAAGGTGAGACATTCAACCCCAAGAGCACTGTATGAGCTGTTTAACATGGTGGTGGTAGACTCGTGCTGGTAGCTGTACATTGCACAAGTAGACAGAAGAGAAACTCAGAATTCTTCCGCATAACATCAAACATCAGCTCAAAGATTGAAACATGACGCTTTATTGAAAATTGCTTTCCCAAAGTGACAGGGCATTTATACATACAACTCATACAACTGTACAAAGCTGTATGTTGATCACACTAAGATCAAATATGCTGCTGTAATTGAAAATGAATAAACTCCTAGACATTAATAATTTAATATCATTGAAAGGTTTGAAGATGAAACAGGACCATACAACATCTCTGAAACAGACCACCAATCCAGGATGAAGAAACACCACGTGAGACACATGCCTGTGTGTATATTAGGTATCCTGCAGTTGTCAGTGTGTACAGAGCGGTGAGTGCAGTCTGTTGATGTTATTCAGATGAAGGAGAAGAGCAGGAACTCCTGGTTTGAGTGGATCTGTCAGTCTGGACTGCAAGGAGCTCTACAGTCCATCATTAACTGCTTTAACTCCTCACACCCTAACGCAGGTACACTCACTCTAGTGCTCTTTATTCACTCAAGGTTGGAGCTCACACTGGGCAGCGTCACTAGAAACTGGGATGTGAGCTGTCTTTGTAGCAACTGGTGGCAAAATGTGAACTCCCAAGTTCAATCTCAAACAATCAGATGTTAGGTCCAGACCTACCTGCCCCAACTAGTACTGACTGCAGAGTGCAGGAGCTGTCCAAATGAATAAGAACTTGTTGAAAATCATTTAACACAGAATTGCGGAAAGAACCATTCATTTTTCCCTTTTGACCTTTTAATGGCTCTATGGTTTTTAGAGAATTCAAAAATAAACAGTAAAATCATGTGGATGCAAGAAACAAAAACAAGGTCCACATCACCTAGATCAGAAATCACCTGTTCCGAGCATGCATTTGGATATTTGAGCGTACTAACATTGTCATTTTTATGTTTACTCCATATTGCTAATGTAATTGTTATATGTACGTGTGTGTGTGTGTGTGTGTGTGTGGTTAACTGACTGGGTATGTTTCTCTATGGATCTGAAGGTGAAGCTGATGCTGCTGAAGAATCCAACAGGATAAAACAACCTGGATAGAAATGCTTAGAGTGTCATGACCTGTTTCTGGCCAGAGCAGGGACGAGGAAACCCCTCCTGTCCTGGTGGGCCAGTTTCCTGCACAGTTGGGTTCTTTTGCCACACTTGGCAAACTGGAGCAGGGAGATCAGCAAACTTTGCTGGTCTGTGGCCCTTGATTCCCCACCACTGGACTAGAGGGAGTGAGAGAGTTGGTTTCACCAGAGTGAAACACGTGGTGCGTGCACAGTTTCTACTGGAGCAGTGTCGAAGTGCACTGTTGGGAAAGGAATCTGCTGAACTGAGAGACTGAAGTGTGTATCGTATTTACTGTAACGATACTTTAAGGCATTTTTAAACACGTTTTGATGGAAGCATTCAATTTTGCATTGTGTAACAGCTGCTGTAGATCCCACAATGCAACTGGAAGGACAGCATGTCAGACTAGGTCGTCATCCTGCAAGTCACATTGAAATAACTGTTCTATAGAACCGGATAAGTATTGGAGACTCTAGGTTTTCTAGTTATGCATAGGCTGTCTTCCCATCTTGTCTTTGTGTTTGTCTTTTGGTTGTGTTTTTGTTTAGGTCCTGTCTCCTCCCTCGCTCTGCCCTTTCCCATCGGTGCCTCCTCATTAACCCTGTCCCTCCATTTACCAGGGACAGGGTTGTGTGTCCAGGTGTGTGTAATGTTGTCCCTGTATTTAAGACCCTTTGTTTCAATCAGTCTGTCGGGCCTTTTGTTTCTGTAGAGATCCTGTTAGTTTGTTTGTTTCTAAGTCCGTTACATTTACATTAATGGCATTTAGCAGACACCCTTATCCAGAGCAACTTACAAAAGTGCTTTGCTGTTTACTCAATGTCCTTAGCTAGTAGACAAGGCTAGGATCCAGAGATACCTTGTAAAATTTGTTTTTTTATTTGTAAAATAAAATGCAATAAGAAATGATTGGAAAACAACTTCAACACTACTTTGGTGTGGAAAATATATAACAGTACAAAGTACATAATTCAAGCTTCAAGGTTACATTAATCATTAACTAGGCTAATGTACTTTAAACCATGTTTATAGATAACAGTCATACAATGTCAGGGACCACAAGAACAAGTCTATTAAAGATTCAATTCTATTAATGGTGTATTTCTTTCTCCTGTCTTTCATATTTTCATGACTGAATATGTCTTGGCAAAGAAGGAAACTGTAAAACCAACACTTTAAAAATGTGAAAACTACATCTATAAAATGGGGTTTTAATAATTTTAACCTCAAATTCAATTCAAATGAAACATAAAATGAGTTGCATGACTTTTCTGAACACACACATTGATCAGCCACTTCGGGGTCTTGTTCAATTTTGTCTTAAATTTGGAGGTAATTCCACAGAATCCCCAAAGAAATCCCAATTTACATGAATTGATTGGCTAAGCAAATGAAGGGGTTACTTCCAAGTAGCCAAAAGTGGGGAGCCTTGGGCTGATCATCGTCAGGTACCCCTTATGCTAGCATGCATCTAGAACAGAGGTGTGTGATCCAGGTCCAGAAAACATAAATCTATCCCAGTAGTTGGAGTAGACTGACCGTATGACGAGACAAAAAGCCGAGGTCAGGAGACAGAAACGGGTCAATCACGGACAGACTGATGATACAGGACACAGGTAGCGCGCTAATGTTGATAAGCAAAGCTAGACGCTGACCAACCAGAGAGGCTGGCTAAAATACTCTCCGGACCAGGTGACCGCAATCAGAACTCAGGTGATCGTGGACGTGTTTGAGTCATGTGATTGGTTAGCTGACGAACTGAGGGATTATGGGAAATGGAGTCCGGAGAGACTGAGGGGTGATTGGTTAGGTGACGAACTGAGGGATTATGGGAAGAGCATCAGACAAACGCTATAAATGTAAAAGTAGTCAACAATACGTTACCAAAACACTGAGTTTCAAATCAATAATTGAATCAATCACAGTTTTAAGCTGTCCAATGACACTGGGTTTTATATATATAATAATATAATAATATTAATATATAATAATAATTATTAGGATTAGTATTATTAATAATAGTAGTGTTGTTGTTGTTGTTGTTGTTGTTGTTGTTTTGTTTTTTGTTTTTAAATATCATTGTTATTAAATGAGTAAAAGTTCTGCATCTTAACCACAGCAGACACCCTGAGTGTGGAACTGAACTTAGACTCAACTCTGAGAGAGAAAGTGAAAGGATCAGAGCAGAGGTGTCACGTGATCATGAATAAAGCAGCCAACGCCTGAACGGAAGAGTAATCTTCTCTAAATAATCAGGTAAATACATTAATATAACGTTTTCCCGAGAAGGTGGCATTAGAAGGTGGTGCTGAGGTCCAAAAACATCCAGTTCAAGATTGAAATAGATTGAATTGTTTGAATAGTGGGCTATACAGGAAGTGGAGTGCTCTGAGTCTGTTTCCTGTTGACTTTCTAGGGCATTAATGAGTTTGTTGGACTCAGAAAAGTACAGCACTGATACATTTTAAATACATTTATTCACAATGATATTTAAATCTGACACTTATGAAGTTATAAATATAAATGTTTATAAAACATTACTTATCTATTTTGCATGTTAAAAGATGATTCTTGTTATATAAGAAATGCATTATAGCTCTTTATATTTTACTCTTTACTTTTCATGCTTTATGTCTGTGCTATCCGGTGTCGAACAGATGAGGATGGGTTCCGTTCTGACCTTTGGGTCCTCTCAAGGTTTCTTCCTCCTTGTCGGAGGGACATTTTTTTTACTTGCCACAGTTGCAACACCGACTGCTCATTTGAGGCTCTGTAAAGCTGGATTTCTGTAAAGCTGCTGTAAAGCTGCTTTAACACCTTTGTTGTAAAAATCACTATTTAAACAATGATTGATTGATTGTTGCAGGTTGACTAGGGTTAGGTTTTAGTACAGCATGCATATGGTCTTGCTTCTTTATTCTCCCAAAGTGGTCATTGTGTTTTAAAGTATGGCAGCTTTGAATAGACCTTAAAAGATTGGGCTGAATTATGTAAAGTTTGAGGGTGTAAATATGAAAAGTCAAGACTGTTTTAGTTTAGATTTTGGAATTTGTCAGTTGTACAGCCCTGTTTTGGTTCTGCTGGATGTTCCTTTCAATGAAGAAAATACAGTGTTATTAGATTTCAGTGGAAGTGCATAACTACTTTGTTTAATGATATATTTTATAATAGTGTAAAACCATTGCTGTCCAGATCTCACTCCTGTTTAAACCACTTCTTACATTGACAAAGACCATGTAATTTTGATGAGTCACTGCTTGAGATTAATAACATTTTATTTTCATACTAGAGAACCATGAACATGGAGGACAACATAGCTTCAAAAATGGAAGATGAAAAGGTAAGTAACTGATCAATCAAAAGACAGATTTATTAAAGCGCTGATCTGCTCAGGGTGTAAGATGATGTTCCTCAGGCCTCCATCAAAGACCTTTTGAGAGAATCTCTCCATTCACCTTTCATTTTGGGGTGATCAGTAAATACAGGCATAGTGTCGGAGCAGCATCAATCAATGCTGTGACACCACTTTAGCCATTGTAGTGTTATTTACTAATCATAACATGAATGGATGTTTATGAATAATTGTTTTGAATTTGAATTTTGAGATATGGCACATGTTGTGTCATCATGAGATTAAAGAGGGCAAAGGGAATATGTTGTCAAAGGCAGTTTTTGCTCTTACTCACCAACTATCCATCCATCTTCTACACCGCTTATTCCTGAATAGGGTAACGGGTGAGCCGGTGCCCAGCCGGCAACTCTGAGCGCAAGGGCGGGAAACAACCCTAGACAGGGCGCACACACACGGCCACTTTAGAGTCACCAATTCACCTATAATGCATGTCTTTGGACTGTGGGGGAAACCGGAGTACCCAGAGGAAACCCACGCACACACAGGGAGAACATGCAAACTCCACACAGAAACTTCCCAGGTCGCCCCACTCGGGGATCAAACCCAGGTAACAGTGCTATCCACTGTGCCATCGTGCCGCCCCTACTCACCAACTAATACGATCATTTTTTTCCTTCATCTTTTTTATTTACAAATGCAAATTTTTATACACAAATTAACAAATTTAAAGGTACCAACAAGCATGGAACAGCACCGTCAACAAAGGGTACTTGTATTGTAGAGGCTAGAACAGTTCACTACTGGAAAACAACAGGAAGCAACAGGAAGTCACATTCATTGAGATCCATGACTAATGTGTGTGTGTGTGTGTGTGTGTGTGTGTGTGTGTGTGTGTGTGTGTGTGTGTGTGTGTGTGTGATCTATGAAACTCCAAATGATAGAAACACAATTCACCCCCCTTAATGGTTTAAGGTTCTGACATTGACGTTTTTGTCAGTGTAAATGTGTTAGCTTCGTGACCTTTAGAGTACAATATCTGAGACCAGGAAAGAGAAACAGAGATGGATCAGATCAGAGGAGAAAACTATCAGTTTTTAATGAACAGTAAATTACTCTAAATTTGTGACAGGGACAGGGATGCTTTCTAGATGGATATGCATTCTAGACACGGATGCTGGACTAAAGGTCATGAAGCTAATACATTGACATCCCCTGCTGGTCAGTCCTGAAAACAGCTTATTGGCTTATTGGAATGACTGCAGCTGAATCACAAGCTAAAACTTCATCTCTTTAATGTTAACATTATTAAACAGAAAATCAGCTTGACTCTCAGTTCTTCACTCAACACCTTAAGCATGTCTTTCTGTGTGTGTGTGTGTGTGTGTGTGTGTGTGTGTGTGTGTGTGTGTGTGTGTGTGTGTGTGTGTGTGTGTGTGTGTGTGCGCGCGTTTAGGCCATGTCTCAATCTGGAAGCATCTTAGTCTAGAAAGCATATCCGTCTGCACTAACTGCATCTCCATGTAAATACCTTCTCCACTTTGACAGCATCTCAGTGTTGAAAGCATCTCCATCTAAACTGCATCTCTGTCTAGAAAGCATTTCCTTTTATAAAACTTCAATGTCAAATATTATGATGGGCAGTGTATTTAATGCTTAGACCCATTCCTTTTTGCCTGCAGTTGATCAGCAGTTCCACAGGGTATGAGACAGACACAGACTCCTGTTCCGCTTCTGTAAGAAGTGAAAGCTCAATGAACTCACCACCATTCTTTTGGGTCAGAAGGTAAACATCACATGTTTCATATTTTTGTGTTTTTCAACCATTGATTACAAAGCTAGGAATTGCAGGTTCTTAAGATACGGTGATGCTTGAAAGATTATGAACCTTTAGAATTACATATCTGTGAGTGGCATTGTTTACAAACAGTGGGCGTGTCCTGTTTTATATAAAGAACAGTGATCTATCGAAATCTGATAGAAAATAAAAGTCTTTCTCACATTGGATAATTTTATCTATGAGTCCACCATCAGGAGAACACTGTACAACAATGGAGCATTGCAGTGTTACAAAAAGAAGGCCACTGCTCTCCAAAAAGAACATTGCTGCCCATCTACAGTTTGCTAAAGATTTTAATAGGATGTAACAGAATAATTACCTGGTTTTAGTTCTTCTGACCAGCTTTTCGAACCCTGTACTGTGCTTTTGTTCACCCGGTTTGACATGTTCAGAGTTCTAATGTGATGCTTATTGGAACATCTGCAGAGTTTCCAATATATGATGGTTACGACAGATGAGACAAATCATCAGTTTCAAATCTTTAATGTCTGAACTATTTCAGTTTATTCCTGTTTACTCAGGATCTGAATTTGAGCCCTCAACACCTTGTACCAACTCTGTTGTAGATAATCTTGGCTAATATGTTTTTAAAAATGTACATTCATATCATTATGAACACAATAGAAAATCTTAATATTTAACATATAAATGCAGGACAATCTACCATCTTAGATTTGTTTGTAGAAAATTTGAATATTGTGTAAAAATTCATTCACATTCATAATTTCATACAAAAGGATAAAATATTATATTCATTACATGTAAAATGAAATATTTCATAACTTTCTGTGCTGTTGATCAGGATGGCTTTAGGAAAATCCAGAAATCCAGACTCTCACATTATTAAAAATTTTAAATTCAGGTTTGACTCAATTAAACACATGTATCAAAATTCAAACAAAGTCTTGAAAAGCTTAAATGTAATGAATATAAACTATATGACAGTTAAATATTTCCAATAAAATTTGTATAAAAAAAAACATGGCTTCATAGCTTTTTTACAATCTGTCTTAAATGTTGTTAGGTCCACCTTGGACTACAAGGAAGATGTCAAGCAAAATAGCTCAAACAAACCCCAGCAAGAACTGAAAACTCACTTTATAGAAGACTTAGTACGTCCCACCCATGGTTTTGTTTGTTTGTTTGTTTGTTTGTTTGTTTGTTTGTTTGTTTGTTTGTTTGTTTGTTTGTTTGTTTGTTTGTTTGTTTTTGTATGTACATAAGTAATAGTGTTGCTGTTCAGAATTGTTTTTTAAGTGTTCGTTTGTGCTGTATACATCAGTTTTGTTTGGTTGTGTAGTTTAATTAAATATTAAGAGATTAAATTGTTTTTTCCTTTGTCGGGTAGAAAAACAGGAGCAGGGTCATTTTGATGGCTGGTTTCATTCCAATTCTTGTGGCAGTTGTAAGTATGAACATTCCAAAGGTAACTGAACATTCTTAATTATCAATTATCAATTTACCAAAATATTACATTATAAAATAATGAGTAGATCTTGTGTTATCTTTTGTTAAAGGACAAGATATTGACCATTGTGAGCTGAGATTGATGCTGGTTGGCGTCTCCAGCATCTGTGACAGCAGATTATCAGAAGAAAAACGAAGTTGTAGATGGAATGAATATCACTGTGATTGACACTCCGGAGGTCATGGACATCTGGCTGATGTCAGATCAAGCAGCTCACGATGCACATAAATGTATCTCCATGGTTGTTCCTGGGCCTCACATCTTCTTGCTGGTGGTCAGAGTGGGGAGATTCACGCAGGAGGAGGTGAATGCCGTGAAGTGGATTCAGGAGAACTTTGGAGAAGTAGCTGTGAAGTTCACAATGATCTTGTTCACTGGTGGAGATCTGCTGGAGGGGAAACCCATTGAGAAATATATCAGTAACAGTTGTGAGCTTCAGAATCTTGTAGGCACCTGCAAAGGTAGATATCACGTCTTCAATAACTATGACAGAAATAACCGAACCCAAGTCACAGGGTTATTTCGAAAGATAAAGCTAATGTTACATGAAAATATGGGCTATATGTACACAAAAGATATGTATAATATGGTCCAGCAAAGCACCAGAGAAGAGGTTATAAAGGAGGAGGAACTGAAAAGAAAAGAGATGATGAGACAACTGGAAGAGGAGGAAGTTAGGAAAATTGGGATGAGGGAGGAAGAGGTCAGAAAGGAGGAGGAACTGAAAAGAAAAGAGATGATGAGACAGCTGGAAGTGGAGGAAGTTAGGAAAATTGGGATGAGGGAGGAAGAGGTCAGAAAGGAGGAGGAACTGAAAAGGAAAAGGATCATAAGACAGCTGGAAAATTAGGAAATTAAGAAAATTGAGAGCAGGGAAGAAGAGATAAGAAAGGAACAGGAACTGAAATGGAGTCAAATGGAAAAAGAGATGAAAACAGGAGAGAATATTAAGATGAATGAAATGGCAATTAAATTAAGAGATGAACAATATGAGAACAGGAAACTTAGGGAATAGATAGACACAGCATATAAGAATAATTCATGGTTACGGACAGGATTGATTATTGTCTTGATAATCCTTACATGTATCTGCTTCTATAAGTATAAAACAAAATAGCTGTAAAATGCTAACAGCTTTTATTCCATCTCACACAGATTAAAGTTAGAATCATGTCAGGTATTGATAAGTAAGATTTTAACAATAATGGGAAACAAGGCTCATTGAAGATTTGTAGAAATGTTTTTTTTTTACCTGTGTGAAGAAGTGAGCATTGTGTTTTTCACAAACCTGCCTCTTCTGTTAATAATAATAATGAAAATATATTATGATTGCGATTTGTTGTTGTTACTTAGTTTTATCCTAAAGCCATCATTTATATTAAAGTTATAAATGTTCATAATTTAACTTTGAAGTACTGATCACTTTAAATTGACATTCATGTTTGCTTTTTCAATTCACAGCTGCTTTGCTTCACAGCAAAATTATGTTATGTTGCACTGAAAAATAAATTCAATGAATGTTGCTCCAAGTATTGTTGCTAGTTTGTGAGTTTGTTGAAATTTCTTCTCACGTATAAGTACATTCACTTCAGAAAATAAGCTGCGTACTACACGATTTTATTTCACTTTCATTTAAGAAATGTTCAGCATATTTTCTGAAATGAAAAATGCAATGATCTTCCCATGCAAAAATAAGGGACTGACCCAAAACTGTAAAATCAAATGCATTAAAATGTGTAATGTTTTCATAGAATACTACAGTAAGTCGAAGTGTTGGATTGAATTATGATTGGATTGAAATATTTTTTTTTAATTCAATTACACTTAACTGCTGTAAGATCACATGCATTAAGTAGCACCTTACCATTAAAACTAACTACAACAAATCATATTAAGCATTTACCTTTAATTTTAAAGAAAATTTTAAATACAGACAATTCAATTGTTCCTTTGCCATAGGAGCAAATAATTTTCATATGCATTAAAAAGTACATTGTTACTGCTTCTAACTATAGCAAACCAAATTTTTATTATTTAATTTTAGTAATTATTTTAAAGGAAGAAAATCTAATACCTAGTATAACATGAGAGCAAGGGATGTAAAATCACGTGCATTGAATGTGCTGAAAGGATGTGCCCTCGTTGATGTTAATATATCAATAAATGTTTGGGGTTTTTTTCCAAAGATCAGTCTCTGGCGTCCTTGACTTTTAGCTTCTTGTGTTTCTGCAGTTCAGAGTGAGAACAGCGAGAAGAACCTCAAGAGGTAAACAAAGCTGTATATATCTGTGATTTTCTTCTGTGACACAGTGTTTACACTGCTGACATTAGACTCTTTGGGGGGTGGGTGGAAAGAGTGAGAGATGAGGAAGAAGAGAAGAGAAAAGAATTTGAGAAGAGAGTGAGGGATGAGGAAGAAGAGAAGAGAAAAGAATTTGAGAAAAGAGTGAGAGATGAGGAAGAAGAGAAGAGAAAAGTCCAGGAGAAGAGCGTGAGAGAAGAGGAGTAAGAGAAGCGGAATAAACTAGAGAACAGATGTTTTGACAGATCATCATCAAATAAGTGGGAATACATAATTCCAGCAATTGACCAAATAAGTTCAGTGCTGGGTGAAGTTCGGTCCTGTGTAAGTAATAATGAAAACGAGGACAGACTGAGAAAAGAGATGGAGCTCATTAAACAGAAGGAGGATGTTCTGGCAAAATGGGAGGAAGCACTAAATCAACTGAAGCGAGAAATTGAGAGAAACCAGGAAGAGGTGAGAGAAGAGATGAGCACAAGACAGAGGGAGGTCAAAAAACAAGAGGACAAGCTAGAAAAAAATGAGGAAGTAATTAAACAGAAAGAGCACGAAATAGAGAAGACAGAAGGAGAGATGATCCAGAGAGACATAGACATGATCCAGAGAGGGGCAGAGATGATCCAGAGAGAGGCAGAGATGATCCATAGAGAGCTAGAGATAGACCAGAGGGAGGTAGAGTTGACCAAAAAGGAGAAGGAGATGAACAGTAGAGAGAAAGAAATAGAGATAGAAAGGTTTGAGCTGGAACGAGTTAAAGAAGAGTTAATCATGAAGGAGAGAGAGATGATGTATTACATAGAGAGTAGAGAGAGAGGCGTTGCTGAGAGAGAAGGAGATGTGCAGCGAAGAAGTAGAGAGGTGAACGAGAGCGAAGTGAACATGTTCAGAGAGAGACAAAGGATGCAAAGACAAAACTGGGAGATTCAGCAAAGGGAGACAAATGTGCAAAGGCGAGAGGAGGAACACAGAAGATCAGAGGACCACTTTGGTTCAGAAAAATTTGAGAAGAATATGTTAAATTGTATTGTTACATCATATGTACTCTTATGTGCTTGGAGAGAATTGATGCAGGAAGCAGAAGAGCTGGCTGGACAAAGAGCAGAATTACAGTCACAAGAGGAAAGGAGACAGCAGTTGTTATCGTCCATGAATGGTTTTGTTAATGTTGCTGAAACACAGACAGAGCAACGGCAACGGAGAACTGATCGAAGACAGCAAAGGACAATGTGTGTAATGTTATGATCTCGATGTCAGTTACTGAGTGATTGCTATTGGGCTGGTGAGCATATCATGATCGATTCATCTAATAAATCGCAGTGAATTCATTTAATCCTCATAATTTTACATATTGCTCTGAATTCATGTAATAATTTATTCAGCATATTGGAAATTTGCTCTCATGTAACCATTTATTCTTTTATATTTGCTCTGAAATCAAATACTCCTTTGTTCAGAATTGTAGATATTTGCTTTGAATTCATGTAATATTTTATTCAGAATTCTAAATGTTTCCTCTGAATTCTTGTAATCCATTGTTCAGAATTTTAGCTGTTTGCTTTGAATTCATGTAATCTTTTATTCAGAATTTAATAAATAAGATGAAATCAATGAAATCACTGAAATCAATACTCTTCAGAATATTGGATATTTGCTCTGAATTCCTGTAATCCTTAATTCAGTATATTGGACATTTGCTTTGGAGAATTTTAGATGTTTAAGCTAAATTCATGAATTAAAAATCTCACATATTAGGGAAAAGCCTATAATACACTTGCATGGTGTGTAATTCTTTTCAGTTTCATAGCATTTTACCTAGTTTAACTTCCACTAAGTTCATTTCACAGATTATTGTCTGTTTTTTTTAATTAATATTCACATGAACTAGTGCATCTAAAAATATGAATACTGTAAAAACATTCTTAAAAATTCAATTCAAAAACAAAACTGTCATAAATTTGAAAAATGAGCTTTTATATTTAATATTTAACGATATTTAATTTTATTTTTTTAAATGCAGTTGTATATCTTTGTGTGTGTGTGTGTGTGTGTGTGTGTGTGTGTGTGTGTGTGTGTGTGTGTGTGTGTGTGTCAATGTATTTAACGAAACTATGGGCAAAATTAGAAAAACTGATCTTTTTGGAAATGCTTTCGTGGAGTGACACAGTGAACACGTGACTGATGAAGAAGGGAGGGAGGAAACGAAAGTGAAAGTATGTGCGCGCGGTGTGATTGGTTCACGGGAGTCACGTTGCCAGTTCAGCACGACAACAGCGCGAAGAAACTCAAGAGGTAAGTAAACAGCTGAATATATGTGTGATTTTCTTTTGTGACACTGTGTTTACACTGCTGACATTAGACCCTTTGGGAGGGGGTGCTATATTATCAGACTCCAGACCAGGCCACAGTACTGTAGGTGGGTTCTAGATCATGAAACCCACCTAAATGAGCTCCTCTGGAGAACCAACCCAGCTTGAAAGACCAGATTGTGCTTTGAGCTTCCTCTCTGTGAATGAAAAGCATACCTGGTACGAGGCTGGTCTGGTGCTGTTGTGTTGGTTTACCAGCATGCCAGTGTCCATAATAACCGATACTGGTTTTGCTGGTCAGATACTGTTTTTTGCTGGTCTGGTGCTTGTATATCTGTCTGCAGAGCCAGTGCACTGGTACTTATTCTGGTAATTCTTAGTGTGCTTTTGGAGTAATATGTTTTAAGACTGAAACAAGCTTTTTGTTTGAAGGCATGTGAATGCACACACACACACACACACACACACACACACACACATATGGGTTTGTGTGTATGTATAGTAATTCAGTAAACATTATTGTATGGGTAGCTCAACTGGGAACCAGAAAGTTTTGTTCGATGTTGGATCCTGATGAGGTCCCTGGTGAGACCAGAAAGGGTTAAACATGGATCTCATCTGAGTAGTGCACATAGGGCCTAGATCAGACCCATGTGAGATTAAGTTGTGCTGTAATGATGGGGCCCATTTTGGAAGTCCAGCTCCCAGTAACAACACATGTTCAAACCTACTCGGACCCCATGCCCACATGGAATCCACCAAGCCCATGTCCCACCCATGTGAGCCTTACATGAACTTGTTGGCTAGGAAACCTATGGTTAAGTAGATTATTTAGGTACCTTAGAATTTAACCTGAAAGTTGGCTTTACTAATACACTGGAACTTGTTGGGATATGTGTGGTCGGGTAGGCTGAAGTAGACCTTTGCTCTTAATACATTAACACCATGTTTCACAGATGGGATAAGGTTTTTATGCAGTGTTTTCCTTTCACTTAACATAAAACTTCTCATTTAAACCAAAAGATTGAATGGTCTCATCTTTCCCCCCTTTTCCATGTAGTCTGCAGACAGGCATCAGTGTTTATTTGGAGAGAAATTTCAGATCATGTCTTTTTTTTTTTGTTTGTGGTTGATTTTTTTTTATATAAATAGGCAAGAATGAACAATTTGTCTTCAAATCATCAGTTTGACAATCAACTGGAGGAAGATTATCACTCTCTAACTTGCCCACCCAGTTTTTCTGAAAGGTAAGTCAAAGCTCTTCTACAACCTCTGTAACACATGTCCCATTTGAATTTGGTCAGAGTTGTCTCAGGTTCAGTTTGCAACTAATTTAATTTTTGAATATTACACAAAAATGTTTAGGAACAACGTTGAACCGTGGAAAAATCACCAACGTGAAACAGTATTATTCAATTGTTTATCACACATAATAGTAACTTGTTGCTGTTCCACACTCTGATGATGGATTGGAATGGGGTCCTCAGAGAGTACTGCGTTTCAAAGAATAGGTTTGTGGAGAGTTGTTTTTTGTTCCAGCAAACCTGACTTAATGAATATGAGATTGGAGCAGAGAGGAAAGACAGAGTGGGAACAAGAAACAGACCTCTACCTCAGTGCTGATGATGGACGAAGAAATATCCAGTCAGGACATCAGCGGTAAGCAGAATAACGAATCTGTCTTTTCTTTTTAGGTTGTAGGTTTAGACATGGACAGAAGGGACATGTCCCTCATAAAGATTTCAGAGGAAATAATTGTCCCTGACAGTATTTCACAGAACTCATAACTGTATCACATTGTCTTTAAAAACATTAGCAGGCAAATGTATCAGCTTTAGAAAGTATTTCATACAATGTATACAAAGACACTGATGATGGACTTCAGGAAGAGCCCAGGTCTGCTAGTGAAACGCTGACTAATCTACACAAAACAAAAGACAAAACAAAGACACAGAGCTGACCTAACTCCCTGACTACACATACACATAGACAAACACCCAGTTCCCAAACAAAATGGTAGCTAGTCCCTACAATCAGTGTACACACAGACTTTTTACACAGCTAAAACGAAGGTCAGCCACAGGAATGGAGCTAAACCATGAGGTGGATGACGTCCAGATCCAGAATAACAGAATCTGAAAGGGCACAAACAGAGACACAAGACGAGCAAAAAAGGAAAAAGTGCATTTTATCCTAATGTCTCTCTTTAATGTGTCTGTAACCTTAATTTTCCCCTTGATAAACAGGAGGTTTCAAAAGCAAACACAAACAGATTTCACAAACAAGGATCTGCAGAATCTGGAAGAAGAACTGCATTATGTGAAACAAGAGAATAAAAGACTAGTAGAAGAGGTACATACTGAAATAAAAACACTTAAAATGAGAAGCTCTCAGCTCTCAAAAATGCATGACTGTTTAATGACTTGTTTCTGTTTATCAGAATGAGCAGTGCCTAAACATGTTTTTTACCACTTTCTGGTAGAAAAACAGTGCTGTATTTCCTTGGAGGTCCTTAGTGGTGGCAACTATCGCATTGTTCATTATGCTGTTCGTGGCTTTCAGAGGTAAACCCAGATCCCAGTAAAGATTATAAAATTATAACCAAGTTACACAAATTTCAATTTCACATTTTACATGTTCACTGATCATCAAAATAAATGCACCCAGAAGGAATCAACTGATCATCTCCAGACCTGTCCCTGATTGAAAATGTGTAGGATGCTTTATCAACACTCCACCCCTACCACACCATCTGCAGAACTGAGTGAGAACATTCAAGCTGCATGGGATGGATAATCACAGGACACCATTAGGAATCTCTACAACTCCATGGCGAAATATCTGGCATGTTGCGTTAAACCTGACTGAGAGACACCAGTTCAGTATGTGTAGCTCAATAAATTAATTTATCAATTGTTGTTCCTGACGACCTTTATCTTCCTTCCCAAAAGTGTTGCAATTCCTTCTGGGTGCATCTCTTTGTGCAACACTTTTTTGACAATGCATGTATTTAGCAGTACTTTGTAATATTTAAATGTCCTTCATTAAAAGTGAATTTCCTGTACTTGACTTCTGTTTTCTGTTCCTAAAGGACAAGAACTGGACCACCATGAGCTGAGATTGATGCTGGTTGGTAAAACTGGAGCTGGGAAGAGTGCATCAGGAAACACCATCTTGGGTGAAGAGGCTTTCAGAGTTGAGGCATCTCCAGCATCCGTGACAGCAGACTGTGAGAAGAAAAACAAAGCTGTGGATGGAAGAAACATCACTGTGATTGACACCCCAGGGGTCATGGACACCTGGCTGATGTCAGATCAAGCAGCTCACGATGCACCTGAATGTATCTCCATGATTGTTCCTGGGCCTCACATCTTCTTGCTGGTGATCAGAGTGGGGAGGTTCACGCAGGAGGAGGTGAATGCCGTGAAGTGGATTCAGGAGAACTTTGGAGAAGTAGCTGTGAAGTTCACAATGATCTTGTTCACTGGTGGAGATCTGCTAGAGGGGAAACCCATTGAGAAATATATCAGTAACAGTTATGAGCTTCAGAATCTTGTAGACACTTGCGAAGGTAGATTTCATGTCTTCAACAACTACGACAGAAATAACCGAACCCAAGTCATTGAACTATTTCAAAAGATAGAGTTAATGTTACGTGAAAATATGGGCTATATGTACACAAAAGAGGTTTATAATAAGCTCCATCAAAGCACCAAAGAAGAGGAGATAAGAAAGCAAAAACAGATGAAGGAGGTGGCAGTTAAATTAAGAGATGAACAATATGAAAACATAAAATTAAAGGCAGCAATGGAAGATGCAGAGAATACAATTTGCCTGTTACTGGGGATAATATGTGTGCTCTTTGTGGTTTCCTTTTGCTCTTTTTGTATGAGATAACTGAGATTATAATATGTTTAACCCGGAAAAATAAATGACTATTTGGAAATTAAACCAGCAGGCTGATTGTTGCAGTGATCAGTATATGAACCTCTGTTCCAACTGTTCCAACTGTTTACATAATGTAAACTGTCCAGGAGGTTTAAAGTGAGGTTGGCAAGCAGTTTCAGCATGAAAAGGGAAAAGCAAGTATTATGTCAAATTAAAAATGTAAAGATCAAAACAGAAGTGGTAAACAATTGTTCAGTAAATTATGTTAATATAAATACAGAAGTGTCCGGTAGATGATTCTTTATTCATTATACCTGTCTGCAGAGACCAGTGGTCCTACACATGAGCATTGCATAAACCAAGGAGTACCAACCCTTCTCCTGGAGGGCTTCCTGCAGGTTTCAACTCCAACCCAAATCTAACACACCCCATTCAGCCAATCAGCAGCCTCTGGAGGCAATATTTAGCTGGATCAGGTCATGGGTAAAGTCCAGTCCTTTAACAAAAAATCGATCAGTATGCTGGTTATGCCTGGAACAATTATAAACAAGTGCAGTATCCAGAACAAGCAGAAAAAAATCTAGTTGTGGCTTTAAATGTTGGTACTCATGTATAATTGCTAATTCTTCAAACTTTTACCCTGCAGGTTGTTATACAGACTGTTTGTCAAGGAATGCCTGGCAATAAAAACATGGACATAAATGTTGTGGCCCTAAAGGTGGTTTGATTTTGTTTGAAACTGGTTTGTCTTAAATTTTGGGTCCTAGTGGCATTGAATAGTATGGGGCTGCCATCTATTAAATGTTTTTGACTGGGTTTTTATTTAATGTGTGATGTCACATATGATTGTAGATCTTAGATATTGGGTTTAGACACTTTGGTTAGGATGATGCGTTTTGCTGGACCTGGCAACCCATCTGAGTGGCTCTTCGACTTTGTGTTTTATACCATTTGGGCTGGATGATGCGTTCTTGCTTGACCTGGCAACCCTCTGAGTAGACGTTATATTTTAGGTTTTAGACAGTTTGGGTAGGATGTTGCGTTTTACTGCACCTGGCAACCTCCTGAGTGGATCTGGCAACCCTGCAGAACTTCCGCCTGTGGACGCTGAGCTCCTCCAACTTCATCATGTCCAACAACAACGCCAGCAGCAGCCTGGCTGTGGCTCACAAGGCCGTCAAACAGCTGAGACTGGAGGCCAGCGTCCGGAGAGTGCACGTAAGAGAGAAAAAAGTACTTTAATCGGGGTTTTAGAGACTTTTACAGCAAAGTTCTCAGTGCTAACAGGTTAGCTTTGAGCTAACAGACAGCAGGGGGATTTTTTTCATAAACAAATTAGAGGCTTTAATCTGACTTTTACAGTGAAAGTTTGTCCGTTTTTTGGCAAATCGGGTTAAAACAAACTCAAACTGATGAACAACTGGCTTTGTTTGTGTTTTTATTTTCATGTTTATGTAAAAATTCAGGCCTTTAAAACCAAACTCTGCCTTTATGTCTAAATAAACCATAATCTTTAATAAACACACTTTACTGTAATACGTGCTTCTAAATATGCTCTTGTACAGACTATTAATCAGCAATGTGTAGAAAGAAGGAAGAAGTAGCTGTTAGCGGTGGTGAAAATGACCTTCTCAGTGCAGAACCTGAAGATCTGATATCAGGTTGGACAGTCTGGTGGGAAGATAAAGGTCAGATTGTGGAGCTCAGTCGTGTGGCAGATGCTGAAGTGGCACAGCAGAGGGATTTGGGAGCTACAGACCAGTTTGGAGAAGCCTGAAGCAGGTCCATCACTTTATGAGGATGGTTGAGATGATGTTCTTGTAAATTACTCCAAAAACTCTCCTGTCTCCTTGTTCTTGTACGTCACCAATGTCCAAAGAAGAACATGTATGTGGAAAATGGTGACTTCACAGGAGAAGCTGGAAATGATATTTTTGAAAGGTGAACGCAGAGTAAGAGTCGTTACGTTCATCTAGAGCACTTCATTTGGACTGTTGGTCCAGAGTTGTTTACACACTGTACAATGGAGAGCAATGGGTAAATAAAAACAGACAAAAATATAATATATCTGCCCGTGTTTGTGCATTATACTGTAGTAAAATAATGTCCAGATTTAAAGTCCAGGGTTTTTTTAGTCCAGAGGTCTGCTACACCCTATACTTCTATAAATTCAGTCAAATGTTAGTCTGCTGATTGCATCTGAAACATTGTTTTCCAGGTTTCTCAGGCGGCCACAGATCTGAAGAATTTCTGCCTTCAGAATGCTCACAGAGACCCGCTGCTGATGGGAATTCCATCCAGTGACAACCCCTTTCGCCCACCAAAATCCTGTGGACTGCTCTAGAGGTAGCATGAGGTCCACTTTTACCACAATCCCAGATAACTCACCCTTGTATGAGGAGCCCAACTGGGGAACCGAAAGTTTTGTACATGGGTCGGCCTCACATATGAATGTCCACTAGGGTCCCTGATGGCACCATGAGACATTAAATATGGGCCCTTCATCGGTTGTGCAGATTAATGTGGTCTGTAAAGATGGGGCTGCTTATGGGAGTCCCGGTAACATCACATGTTCAAACCCACTTGGAGGTCATGTCCACCTGGAACCTGTCTAGCCCGCATTCTGCCCATGTGAGCCCCAGATGAGCATATTGGCTGGGATACCTCAAAGATGTACATTGATCAGCCATAACATTAAAACCAGATAGAAGTGAAGGCATTAATGTTGTTGCAGTAGCTCCTGTTAAGGGTGGATATATTAGGCACCAAGACCTTGAAACTGATGTGCTGAAGTAGAAAAATTGGAGTCCAAATGGATCCATTTGGGTCTTGTGGGGTGTTGGTACCTACCCAAAGAGATCCAAGGAAGGACAAATGGCCAGGGTCCTGGCCACCCAAGGCTCACTGATGCTCATAAAGGTTCCACCTCATAACGTAAAGAAATTAAAGGATCTGCTATTAATGTCTTGGCTCCAGATAACACAGGACATTGTGCCAGTCTTTATTGGAGCTCTGTTGGCAGTTACACATTGTTAGGCAGGGGGATTTAATATTGTAGGAGATTGGTGTAACAATTCATAGCTTCCTTGAACGTGACTGTGTACCAACTTACCACGTAACCTGTATGTAAATGATCTGTTTTGATTGTCCAATGTGCTCTTTAAAATCTGTTGTTTTCCAGTTGGTTGTACTTTATATTTATTACATTGTTTTCGTTATGTTTCTTGTTAATCCACAGTTGTCTGAAGATAGCTGAAGATGATGGTCACCTGAAAGGACATCTTGAAGCACTACATATACACACACTTCACAGAGTTGCGAGAATTCATCTTGCTGCATTTATCTCCTCATCTGGACATCTGTTATCCAATATTAAGATGATGTTACACTGTGCAATCCACTTTGGTACGATCTACTTGTAGTTCATTCACACACACACTACAGTACTGTGTTCACACTGTATCTCAACTACATCACCCGTAACAACCTCTTGACTTGGTGGTCCATTTATCTGTTCCCAAGGACAACAAGATTTATCATTGGCTAGTTTTCCTATTGATGCTCATTAAACCCTTAAACGTGAACCACTAAAAATACAGCTTACAATTCAGTAAATTCTTCAAGAGGTGATGAAGCTGGAATTTGAAGAATCCTGAATGTAGTCGCTCTCTGTTTGTAGGCACTAAGTGGACCATTCAAAGCAAGACTTCATGTGTTTTTGTTTTTTCACTGTTACCAACTCACTGTAGCCTTCATTTCAACAAACCACAACATGTATCGCTGTACAGTCATGTGAAACATTTAGGACACCGTGACAGTACTGAGAGATGCAGGTGACAAACTGAAACACAAAACCAAGGAAATGTCTTTCAAACATCACTCGTTAATAGAATGTAATTCATGTGTATTTACTATTTTACTTAATGTGTAAAAGTAGAATCGGAGGTTTTTGGAGGAGCTTATTTAAACCTCACATTTAGGCTTTACTGACCTCACAATGCACACGTTTCTAGATGAATCTCAAATACCGCCTTACATAGTGAATCATATTGGGTTTAAAATGATGGTGTCTTCACGCAGACAGCAGTAGATTCCTGATTTTGAATAAATGTAAATACTGTTCTGTTAAAGATATCTAATGCTTAGATTCAGAATCTGTCACTTTGCATATCACACTACAGGGAGAAACGTGTGAAGGAGGATTAAACCTCTTTCCTTCCGATTATCTTCTTCATGGTGATTTCATGTCTCTGTCTCTCACCCCATACTGGGCTAAAATGCTCATGTAAGCAGTTTTGTCTCTGTGGATGACAAACAAATGTCCAAGTACACGTGGACCAAACCCCCTCTCTAACCAGCTCCTGGTTCTTATTTTACACATTTCAGTAGTAAATATGGGGGTGTTTGTCCTTTTTTATTTTTATTAACTTTTATAGATGATGTTTGAAAGACATTTCTTTAGTTTCGAGTCAAAGATGTTAATGGTGTGTCCTAAGTGTTTTTCACTTGACTGTATTTCGCAGTCAGTCGTGACCATTAACCTGTAAGCTTTTATATGAAGAAGAAAAGTTTTTACTAGAAAATATTGGAGTTTTATAAATGATTTTAACCGTAAGTTGTAGATGTCCGTGTTGAAAGTAATCCTTTACTAATTTATTAGTGCTGTGAGGCAGGGCTGGGTGATACCTACATATGGTTCAAATGGTAAAAATGGAGAGCATAGCTTTTGAGTTTGCATCAAGAGGGCAAGTGCTGACCTACACCACCTGCTGGTTGTATTCACACGGTTTGAACTGCCAGTCCTTTCAGCACAGGGTGGATTTTGCCTGCATACATTTTGCTTTCTGAACCATATTAATGTCAAAACCCATTGGTTGGTGGGACAGTTGATGCTGTCATCAGGTATATTTTGTAGTCCATACCGTAAATCAGTAATTGGGAGAATCTGTATGGGAGCAACACTACATTACCCTGTAATGATCTGACTGATTTTTTCCCCAAAGCTGGATAAAACATTTCCACGATTCTTTACTATCATCTTCATTGCATTGTTTCCCGTCCCCTGATGAAGACAGTCACCGCTTACTGACCAGGCATGCGAATGTGGATAACAAAGAATGACCTCCAGTTTACTAGGACATCATATCATCAGATTACCATTCATTGTCAGCCTTGCTGGCATGCTTGGTCAGTCAGAGTTGGTCACCGTTGTCGTCCGTGGGCGGAGACCTCAGCTGACAGCTTTCTATATTGTGATGTAGCTTCATCGATTTATATGGACAAGTATTGGGACACCTGCTCATTCATTTTTCTGAAATCGGTGGAGGAACTGTCTCTACTGTGCAGGGAAGGCTTTTTTTAATTTTCAAAGGCCATTAGTGAGGTCAGGGTGTTGGATCGTCACCCACCTCATCGCCAACCCCCCAATTCATCCCAAATGGAAGTGTTGGATGGAGAACCATCATTCCAGAGAACATCGCAGTAGGCAAAAACATGTCAGTAACACTGCGGTAACAGTGTTAATAGTATTATTGTAAAGTTTAATAAAAAAGGCTTTTTGATATTGTAATTAGGTCCAGCTTTAAGGTCAGACCTTAAACCAGGCTTTTGCAGGAAGACCTTCCTTATGATAACTGTGATGTCCAGAAAACTCTTAACGGACTTTGAAACCAGCTAAAGCTGCCATATATAAAAACTTCAGCCACATTTATAATGACTAGTCCAGCTAAACAGCTGGTTACTCTGCCTTATGATATTTGTAACGTCCTACAGTTTCTCAGACTACAGCGATCCATCCTGCACATCACCCAGCCCTAGTGTAAACAGTTGTGTTTTTAGGGGGGGTTGTTTTTTTGGGGTTTATTTTTTTTGGTTCTAGGTTTTGTGTATTACTTTATAAAGCTTTCCCTTTAAAGTCTGAGTGCATTAGCAGAATTGATAGTTTCCACTACATCTACACGGTCATGTTTACCAGAGCATGGGCTGATTTCCCAGATCCAGATTAGGCCTTAACCTGGGTCACATGGCATTTCAGTGATGAAACACCATTCAGTCCCGTGGCAGTAACATTGGAGACAACATGAAAGGTGAAGAATCTTCCTAAATCTGGTAGACCTGTGACCTGTATATCTATTTTTGATTTTGTGTTGGACTGTTGAATCTTGAGTGCCTTATGAATCTAAATCTGTAGCATTTTATGTTTTAGTAAAGTCACTTGCCTTTCACTCTGATCTGTGTTTGTCGTCCTTGGTACCTAATGATCTTAAAGCTGTGTGTGAATATTGATTTTTTTTTGTGACTGTTAGTTAACATTTATGATTAAGTGTTTATTACTGTTGGTTGGTGTAGCATCATAACCCCACCACCCTCCTCATGGTAGACTGGGATTTGATGCTCTGGATCTATCACCCAAAACCAATGAACGTCTGTTTCCTGTACCTGATGCTATACCTGATGGGTGTCATTTTTCTGGTTCTGCACAAACGAAGCAGTGATGGGTCAAAACATCCAGAACAGCTCTGTTAAACATCGGTACATTTTTTTATTCAGTGACTGAATTGAATCGCTGCGTTTCCTGTTTATGGCCACCAGAGGGCAGCATTTTGAACGACCGAGTAAAGAACCCTTTACAGTCTAAATAAAGGTAAATAATAGATGATTCACACTTTTTAGTTTTGCCATCACTTTGTCGCAAGCCCGACGCGATTAGTTGAGCAAACGACAATAGAAATGTAGATTATTGACCTAACCATTGAAATTAGGGAATTTTAAATTAATAGCTGTGATTCCTGCTCATGGCCACCAGATGGCATTAATGTATATTGTTTTGAAAAGCTTGGGGAACACATTTTTTACAGCACAGATTATATACAATACACACACATACATAATATATATATATAAAAAAAAATTATTTTTATTATTATTATTATTAATTACTTTTTTTCACACATATATGATTCCTGTTCGTGGCCACTAGATGGCACAATTAAGACATTTAGACATTTACAAAAGAAATTAACCCGTTTTCAGAGACAAACGTGAAAATTTGAGTTGAATAGCCGCGTTTCCAATCGTGGCCACCAGAGGGCATCACTGTGGCCACGTCGCTTTGAAAATCTTTGAGAAAAGAACTTTTTTGCATCTTAAAAAAAAATTCAACAAATTTTTGTTTTGCCATCACTTATTTATTTATTTATTTTCACACATCATATATATGATTCCTGTTTGTGGCCACCAGAGGGCACAATTTAGACATTACAGATTTACAAAAGAAATTAATCCCTTTTCAATTAAGTCTCTGTTTCTTCAGAAATGTGTTTCCATCACTATTAGATTTTTTTCGCTGGGCTGCAGAGACAAAAGTGAAAACTCAGAACTTATCGAAATATTAGAGTTTTCAGATCTGACTGAATTTGAATCGAATAGCTGTGATTTCTACTCGTGGCCACAAGAGGGCAGCAATGTAACGCTATAAAATCACTGCATTGGAAAGTTTTCATCTTCACTAATAGATTTTTAAAGATTTATATATTTTCTTAAGACAAACAAGAAACATGGACTGATTTTAGATCTTCTAAAATAATTTATATAAAATTGTAGATTTATTTATTTATGTATTTATGTTCACACATCATTAACCCCTTTTCAGTGAAGTCTCTGTTGCTTCAGAAATGTGTTTCCATCACTATTAGATTTATTTATTTTTTGTATGCCTGAAAGGGCTGCAGAGACAAACCTGAAAACTCAGAACGTATCGAACAATGAATTTGAGTGGAATAGCTGCGTTTCCACTCGTGGCCACCAGAGGGCATCACTGTGGCCTCATCGCTTTGAAAATCTTTGAGAAAAGAACTTTTCACATCGTAAAAAAACCTCAACAAATTTTAGTTTTACCATCACTGGTAGATTTCTGGACGCTTGGCACGTTTTCTTGAGGCAAACGGGACTATTAGAGTTTTCAGATCTGAATTTGAATCGAATAGCTGTGATTTCTATTCGTGGCCACCAGAGGGCAGCAATGTAACGGCTATAAAATCACTGCATTGGAAAGTTTTCATCTTCACTAATAGATTTTTAAAGATTTATATATATATTCTTTATATAAAGAAGAAACCTGGACTCTCATGGAGTCTCATAGTCACCTTATGACCTGTAGAGTGTCCAGTGTTACAGCCACTGCCAAGCACTTACAAGGTGGAAGCTCCAGAAAGAGGGATTTAAACAGGCTGTGAGCTGTGATTGGATGATAACTCAGACTGTAAAGTCATGCAAGTACAATGATGTTTGTCATTTCTTACAAAGGTAGTCCTGCCATCAAGGGAAGCCCAGGTCTGACCTCACCTCCTCAGGTCCAATAAATAGACCAGAGATGCTGTGATTAGATGACTGATTAGTGGAAATGAGAGTCACCTGAGGAGGGCATTAAAGCAGGCTCTCAGGGTCATTCTGTAACCTCTGCAGTGAAGTTCTTGTCAACAAGAAGGTGAGGAACTGGAGTTGGGAGAGGTTTGACTCTGGGTTCAAGTCTGGCGCTGAGGTCTACAGTTATAAATATCAGATGGGTTTTATGGGTGTATGTTTTAGACGATGGCCTACAAATCTGGAGGAAGACCAGTAACATCTTGCGGTGGAGTTCAGGAGCATCCAGGTAATATAGTCCAGTTCTGCAAGCTGCACTCATTGGCCATTTTATCAGAAACCCTTGCTGAACATAAAATGAGCTCATCCGTTTAGCTCTCAACCAGTTCGGGGTATGGTTTTGTTTGAGTTTGATGGTGGTGAACCAGCATGAACAACCCGACCTGTTCAGCTTAACCAGCTGGCTTACTACTTTGACCATCAGAGACCATCTTGGACCATCTAACAGCAGAAGCTTGAGCTCAGCAGGGACGTCTACCAGGTGCACAATTAATCTACATGCCAACATAGGACTACCATTTAGCTGCTTAGACCAGTGTTTCTCAAGCTGGGTCCTGGAGGCATCCCTATCCTGCATATTTTAGTGATCCAACAATTCATCTTCAGGGTTGGATGGGGTGTGTTATAGCTGAAACAGCAGGGCAGGGGTTCCTCCAGGAACTTGGTGGTGGATTGATCTCACCACAGCAGTGACCCTGAGACAGTAGTGTGTATGATAAGAGTTTCAGGGACTGTAGTGTTGCTGGTTTGTATACACTACTCTCTCTGGCCACTTTATTGGAAACCCTTCTCCAGTATTAAGAGAAGGACATTTCTCTCATTCCCAGAAGTCCAGCTCAGTCAAATGTCACTGCAGGCCAGTCCACCATACAGCAGCTCCTACAGGATCCGGCAGGAGGAACAGAAGGAGAAGAACAGCATGCTTCAGGTACAGTGAAGGAGAAGGTGAACATGACTGGTTTTCTGAGCGTGTGAAAGAACATTCCCAGTTATACTGGTGATCATGACTGAACAGTTTTAGAGCAGCTGCTGAGTGAATCAGCTGCTGAGTGAATCAGCTGCTGAGTGAATCAGCTGCTGAGTGAGTGTGTGGTTGATGGCAGGAGCAGCTTGTGGAGAGGGATCAGTACATCTCCAGACTGCAGGAGGCTCTGCGATCAGAGCGGGAGAAGGTGAGTCTGTAAACTGAAGCCCATCAGTGTGTTTGCTGTATATTTTTGTGTTGAGCAGAAAAATATGGTATGAAGATTTTATGATTTAATAAAAAAAAAAAAGATTTTCTGATGTTTTTTTTCTTTTATTCTTTCTCCATCTTTCTTTCCTTCTTTCTTTCTTTAAACTCTGCCTTTCTTTTTTATTCTTATTGGTTGTTCCATTTCTTTTCTTCTTTTTCTATTTTTCTGTTGCTCTCCTTTTCTCTCACTTTCTCTTTTTCATTCTCTTTGTCTCATTCTTTCTGGTTCTTTCTTTTTCCTTAAATTCTTTTTCTCACTCTGTTTCTTTCTTATTCTCCTTCCATTTGTTTCTTTCTCTTTTCTCTCGGCATTTCTTTCTGTGTGTGTGTGTGTGTGTGTGTGTGTGTGTGTGTGTGTGCGCGCGCGCGCGCAGATTGTGAAGCTGCAGTCTCGGTTTAACCAGCAGGGAGCGGATCTGAGGCGCAGAGAGCAACACAGTAACAGAATGAGAGAGAAACTCTCTCAGTTTACTGACCGACACAGAGACCGGGGAGTGTGTAAGACACACACACAAACACACACGTGCAGTGATAGGATGTCAGCGGTGGAGGTGTATGATCACTGAACAGCAGCATTAGAGTCTTTTTCTAACCGATAACAGATCTTTTCAACAAAACTGTGTGACAATCTAAACCTTTTCCCCAGAACACCATGAGGTGGTCAGTAATGAGATTAATTTATAGGTTTGTCCTTACGTCCCCTTCCTTTAGCCATGGAGATCATAAACACTCTTCCCAAGCCAGCAGGCCGAAGGGAGGCCATGTCCAGGGCTGCAAGGGCTGAAGCGAGGTACATCCAGCACTGTTATCTGGTTAGAGGTGTGTAAACTCACAAATGGATCATAACCAGTACAAACACACTGTTAATTGGGATTTTTTATTATAAAGGTAAATGTGCACATATATGGAAAGAAATTTGGGTGGAGCAAGTGTCTAAGCCTGGACCATTACTGGGAGATTTCTGGTCTGATTGTTCATGTTGCCTTCATCTTCTGTGGGTGAGAGTCCCAGAGAGAATAACTCGCCTCACTCTACCATCCCATCACACATGTTCTGTTTCCCCAACTAAAGGAAAGACCAGGCTCTGCAGCTGATGCTTGAAAGAAGAGAAGCGGAGCTGAGGGAGGCTATGAAGCTCCGCCACAGCCTCACAACTCTACTGCATGCCCTCAGAACTGACATGCAGCAGGTCATCACTGTACCTTCACACCAACTTCCTTAAAGCTTTAGTTCAGTTCCATAGAAATGGAGATTTAAAGATTCACATTCAAACCATGCAGAGGTGTTATGGTCTCTTATGGACCTGCGTATGCATTTTTGACACTGTATGATGTCGTATCTACGCTGTATGGACGCTGTATTGGAACACCTGTTCATTCTTCTCCAGAACAGCGGAAATGATACGTTCAGTAACTTAAATGGAGCAAACTTTAGAAAGTAAAGAGTTTGAGGCTCATTTTGGAACCTGTGTTCAGACTTTGCAGGACAGTGTGGATACAGAAGAGCAGGTGAAGGTGGACGCCAGTTGGCTGGTCCAATCCGAGCAGTCACTTGGTGATCATGTGACAGGGGGTGTGGTTCTGGAGTGGATGCAGGTGCAGAAGAGACTGAGGAAGATGCAGGCACAGAGTAAGTGTGTGGTTGGGGGGGTTGTACCTGTCCTAGGGTAATAAAACTCACTACTTTTAGATAAAGTTCTGGTCAGGTTTTCAATGTGGTTCTGATGGACACTGTCCATCGTCTAAAACACACACCGTGTGCGTGTGTGTGTGTGTGTGTGTGTGTGTGTAGGCCCTGTCGCCTTGAGAACGGATCAGGAAAAACTCTTGGCTCAGCTTGAAGAAGAGCTGGAGCAGAGCAGAGAGTTGGTGCGGGTTCAGCAGCAGCTACTGCAGGTCTCAATACGCTCCAGTTCAATACACACCTGTATCATGTGAAGCTGCTTTTGTCCAAATGTTTGTGGACACCCTTTATAATGAATGCATTCGGCTATTTTAAGTTGCACACATTGCTGACACAGATGTGCAAATGCACACACAGCTTATCTAGTACCAGTAGATATGTACTGGCAATAGATTATGACCCTCTGGAGCAGAGAAATGTAAACTCGTTGGCACCATGTCAATACTGTTGAAAGACCTTTAGTTGCTTGGAAGTGACCTTGGGTTCCTTTGTGAACTGACAGACTATTACATGCTTGTTGTTGCTGTGATCAGTCTTGGGTGACTGTCAACTCATTGATGGAAAACACAGGGAGACATCAAACTGCATACGAGTCTCGGATTTAATAAACCCCTGTCTCTCTCAGGACAGCGTGAACTCTCCTCTTCCAGATCCTCTGCTGGACTCCTATCATCTGGAGGAGTGGGAGCGCCTTCAGGACCGCTGGCTAGAGCTTAAGCGTCAGAGGCGGAGCTTCCAGCAGGAGAGGCAGGCTTTCACCGATGCTGCTATTCGATTGGGCCATGAGGTGAAGAGAGAACCTGTGGTGAACCCAGGTGGTGATGGAAAGCCACAGAGTAGCACTTCCCTGTGGGTTATGGTGTACCCTGCAGGTGTAGTTTAAGCTTATATATTGGCCAGATAATCACTGTAAACAAATTCCATCAAATACACTTAATTCCCGTTAAGTCACTCTGATTTCATTCTTAATCTAGATAAAGTCGATCTCTTATAGGTTATAGAGTTTTGTATCTGAATTTATTTTAGCATGTTTGTGTCTCTGGATAATACTGTCGGCTAAATGACTGTTTGTTTATATAGAGGTGTGCATTTGAGCAGCAGAAGGCTGCTGTCCTGAAGCAGCAGTTCCTCAATACATCTCCAATATCAAAGCCCAGCCATTCAAACAGGAGAGAGAGCACAGCCCTCGGTGACTTACGTATGTAGAACTTCAACCTACCTACATACACAGCACCCAAAACACTACGCACTGCACTATACACTTCAACACCGTAACGAATGAACACTGAAGATACATTTCTAAACTGCATCCAGATGTGGGATGTGTTGCTCTTGAGTGGCCCAGATGTCTAGGTGTTGGCATCTTCTGGGCTGAGTTATCGCTCTCTTTCTTTCCCTCTTAACATACAGGAGCACTTCGTAGTTCTAGAATTACAGTGTGTAGTCCATCTGTTTCTCTGTTAACCGGCTTTCACCCTGATCTTCAGTGGTCCTCCAAGCATGTTTGCATCCTGTGATGGGAGTCCTAGCTACTGGGTGGAAATGGGAATGTCTAAATTGTGGTGAAAGTTAGATTGGTCGTTTATTTTAAAGGTACACATAAAATATCTCATATTAAATTGATAAATATTTATTTTTAATGTTTGTCTGACAGGAATGGCTGCTCCAGACTCTCTGTCTCTCTCCCCTGGTGCTCCCATCACTCCCTCGTCTGAGGGGTCGGAGGAAGCTCCCTGGTCAGCTCAGAAAATGATGACCCCCAGCACTCCAGAGCTTTACTCTGCTCTCCAGCTGCCCTACTACTGCAGGTAGACTTGTGTGCACTCGCTCCCTCACTTTGCGTTCTTCCTGGTGAGGTTTGAGAACCTCTGCTGTGAGGTGATGTCTTTGTCGTGTTTGCTTGGGGGAGAGGATTAGTTCCACTACTTCATATCTCTCTCTCTCTCTCTCTCTCTCTCTCTCTCTCTCAGGAAGTTGGACAGTGCTCAGTCTGTGAATTTTAAGAAGGATCCACAGCAACAGGTTTTCAGCCCTGGTCACCTAAACATGGATGACTGGCCTTTTTAGTCCGGTCTGTGCCGCACCTGCTTCCATGATTTCAGCACTTTGGGACCAAACCTCAGGATCAGGACTGGTTTTACTGGGTGGAACAGCTGAACCAGTTGTGTTAGAAGCACAGAAATCACAACAAAGTGCAGGACAGTGTGTCGTCTAAGACCAGGGTGGGGGAACACTGCTCCAAGATTTTGAAAGAGTGGTTGTGAGATGTTTGTCTGCTTAGAATCTGCTTTTATTAGAAACAGTAGATGATGTTCCTAAAGTTGTGTGTGTGTGTGTGTGTGTGTGTGTGGGGGGGGGGGGGGGGGTTCTAGATCCTTTTGTATTAAATAAATAAAAACATTGAAACCCTAATTATACCGCATCATTATTTTGTTTTTGGTTTCTGAACATTGAGACAATGGATGTTTGGTGTCCAGAGAAAAGGCTGAAACATTATAAACACTTAAACTGCCTTAAACCCATCCTGTGTTGTGGACCAAATTTTGGAGCATCAGACCCAGACTCTGCTTTGACCATACTGTTCTGGTCAGTTTGACCCGGTTATGACGATGGAGGCATAAACCTTTTAAAATAAGGGTTGAAACCCTTGATGCACCATCATAACCATAAAGAACCATGTAAACATTTCATTGGTTTGTCATATTTCTATATAGAAGCAATCTGTCTTTTAAAGAACCTTTGGAGAACTTTTAAGGCACCTGTGGTTCTCAATCTTAGTAATGTGTATTTTGGAGAAATGGGGGAGATGGAGAGAACAGACTGCCTCTGGATATTTCTCAGCTCTTCACCATCTAAATATGGTGTGTTTGAGCAGGAAAGGAACCAAACTACATGGACATTTTAACCTCCAGGAACTGTTCCCTGTTCCGAACACACCTGATCTAATCAAACAACTAAGACCTCACTAATGTAATCTGTGTTAGAGGAAGGTTCTATTCAAGCAGGATATCCATCAGGACCCTAAGGTCAAGACTGTCCAATAGGAGAAGAGCTGAGGAGCATTCTTAGTACAGCACAGTGCACTCCTACACCTGAAGACAGTGGATTAAAACTATAGCCACGCCCACAGCAGTAAAGAAAATGGATGTGGTTAAACGATTAAGCCCCGCCCCATTGTCACTTTCCACCATGGTCAACCAGAGGCGGGGGCGGTGTATATGTGTAAAGTGGGCGTGGCTTCATTAACAAGCTCCGCCTACACGTCCTTGTTTGCAGTTGTGTTTCGCGCAAAACAGCCAGGGGAAGAGCTCCAGAGGTCGAGAAGAGGTCAGTGTGGGCTTTTCTTACTTTCTAATAAAAACATTAGAAAAAAACAATAAACTCCTGCAGAAGCAGTTTCCTGAACTTTGATGTATGTGGGGTCCCTGGTGGGATTGTTTATCACACTATTAGTAAAGTAGCAGATGTTTACAAACTCCAGCTTCTGTTGCTGATAACAGGGAGATCTTCCTTCCTGCTCTAATTGAAGTCACTCCAGGTGCGCTTTAATTGGCTCCTGATTGGTGCACGCGCCCGCCACGCGCAGGGGGCATGCACCGCCTCCAGAGCAGCAGTGCTGGGGCTCAGGTGGGCTCAGGTGGGCTTTACTGCACTGTTGGACAGTGGTAAGGTAGACACTGATCTGAAAAAGATCTGCATTGAGGGGAACCCAGGAGAACGTTTAATACGTGAATAATGGATGCAGGTAGAATGAAGAACAGCTAGTGCTGCTGCTGATGGTGTTAATGGTGGTGTTCAGGTGAGTTTTGTTGATATTAAAGTTGGTCTGATGTGTGTGTTATTGGTGGTGTTGGGGTGGATGTAGATGTTCAGGTGAGTTTTGTTTAATAAAGTTGGTGTGATGTGTTTTATTGGTGGTGTGGGGGTGGATGTAGATGTTCAGGTGAGTTTTGTTTAATAAAGTTAGTGTGATGTGTTTATTATTGGTGGTGTGAGGGTGGATGTAGATGTTCAGGTGAGTTTTTTTATTAAAGTTGGTGTGATGTGTTTATTATTGGTGGTGTGGGGGTGGATGTAGATGTTCAGGTGAGTTTTGTTGATCTTAAAGTTGGTGTGATGTGTGTGTTATTGGTGGTGTTGGGTTGGATGTAGATGTTCAGGTGAGTTTTGTTGATCTTAAAGTTGGTCTGATGTGTGTGTTAATGGTGGTGTGGGGGTGGATGTAGATGTTCAGGTGAGTTTTGTTGATCTTAAAGTTGGTGTGATGTGTGTGTTAATGGTGGTGTGAGGGTGGATGTAGATGTTCAGGTGAGTTTTGTTTAATAAAGTTGGTGTGATGTGTGTGTTAATGGTGGTGTTGGGGTGGATGTAGATGTTCAGGTGAGTTTTGTTGGTCTGATGTGTGTGTTATTGGTGGTGTTGGGGTGGATGTAGATGTTCAGGTCAGTTTTGTTGATCTTAAAGTTGGTCTGGTGTGTGTTAATGGTGGTGTTGGGGTGGATGTTGATATGAAGGTCTGGATTAATGTTAATGTTTAGGTTGATGATGGTATTTATGTTGATGTCAGTGCTGGTGCTGATGGTGTTCAGTTTGTGTGGCCAATAGTAACGGTGTTTGTGTCTGTTGTTCATTGTTATAATGTTGATGTTGGTGTTCATTGATGCTTTTTGTGATGTTGGTGATACAGTTAATGGTGTTCATTTTTGGTGTTGTTGTGGATGTTGGTTTTTGTTTTCATGTACTGGTGTAACATACCAGCGTTTGTTCTTAAATTGGTGTAATGGTGCAAATGTTTATGTTGATTCCAGTGTTGGTGTTGATGTTTGTGCTGAAGTGGGTTTGGATGCTTGTGTAGGTGGTGGCATTAGTGTAGATGTTACCATTGCTGTAGATGTCAGTATTAATGCGGATGTTGGTGTTTTATTGGTGAAAGTTCTACTGATATTTATTGCCTTCCGTGTCAACGTTGGACTAAAGTTATTGTCATTGTTTCTGTTGTAGCTCTCAAGCTGAAATCTTTTGAATCGTGTCAATGGAACCATTTGAGGGGCAGCAGCGACACTTCCAGCCATGGCATGACTACATGGGCCTGGCAGACATGGTGACCTCTATGCAGAGAGACAGCTTGAGGTTTCCAGAAGGTCCCCTTGTGAGAACACCCAGGCGTGGTTGGAACAGTTGTCTTACATATTCACGGTCTTCTTTACCATCATCATCATCATCTTTACTGCACGGTAACCTTCCAAATTGCACAAGTCGCAGGAATGTGACGTCCCCACCAGCTATAGGGAGCGAGCAAGTTTTGTCTGGTCACAGCTTGATGTCCTCAGGTAGTGGTTCCTCTTCTTGCTGGATGGTGTCACCAGCAGATCAGGATGAGCAGATTTCCAATAACTGTCCACTGTCAACAGGAACAATGTCCTGTTTATATCAAATGTCTTCTCCAGCCAGAAAGAGCAAGCAAACTTCTCCTAACTGTTTGATGTCAGCGGGCCACATTTTCTGTTACCAACCAGCCAAATGTAATGAACAAGCTTCCAGTGAAAACTCATCACCTGTCGGTAAAGCTTCCTGTATCTACAGAACATCACCACCAACCAAAGAAATCGATAAATCGCCGAGAAACAGCTCAACATCAGCAGGCAGCGTTTCCTCTTCGTCTCCCGAGCGGAAGCAGCATTGTAGTTTCTGCAAGCATAATGGTGAGGCAGAAAGTGTGTTTACCTCCCACCGGCTGAAGGACCGCAACGGATCTGTGATCTGCCCTTACCTGCGCCGGTATGCATGCCCCCAGTGTGGGGCCACGGGGGCGAATGCACACACCCGCCGTTTCTGCCCCCTGGTGGACAGCACGTACAGCTCCGTGTATGCCCGACCAGAGGGAAGGGACAAGAAAAGGCAGAAGTAACTTCCATTTGAGACTTTGTGGACATATAATAAGAGAAAATGTGGTGATCAGGTGGGTGTTCCTCCTCTTACCAAAGCAGGATTTCTCTGTTTACTAGTGGCCAGTGTTTTCCTTATGTGTTCTCCTGTTAGAGAGAAAGGTTACCAGTGTTTTGGGAAAATGTAGGCAACACTGGGGAAGACAAGGGGGGACAAAAAACCTAAAATTGTGAAAGGTTAAAAAATAAAACGGACAAAAAAAAAAACATTGTGACCTAAAAAGCTTAAAAACACGTTTCCAAGGATTTTTATTTTTTGTAGTTTTTCATGAGAAGGGGATGTGCTGCTTACTTTTAATGCTTTAACGCTCTTAGGTTGTTGTTAATGGTAAAATAATTGATTCTGCTGTGAAATGTGACCTTGCACTGATAAACATACAGTTCACTCGACTCTGACATGATGGGTTCCATCATCAGCCCAATATTTTATTCTGATTTCCACTAAAATGTTGAAATATGTGATCCACCATGTGAAGAATCATCATAGTTTCGTCTTTAAGTGCTCGCTTTTAGGCTGCAGTTGTGTATTTTTAGCCTAAACAGCTTCATCTACAGCCAGTTTACCGGTCCTAGATTAAAGGAACTGTTTGTTAAATAGTCAGTGTATCGTTTTCTTCAGATGCAGTCAGTTGGATGTTTAAATACCTGGTCATAAATCTGTGTGCTGTAGTTGAGAAGATACCAGGTTAAAAAACACTGGATATGGACTGTCGTCATCAATGTAAACAAATGCCCAAATTATGTCTGTTGATTTAAACTGGATTCCAGTGTGTGTGGATTGATACCACATGATGTGCTGAGCTTCACCATTTACTTCTGTGGAGAACCTTTTCAGTTTTGTGTTTATACACTAATAACGTTGGTTAAACCCCATCAGTTTGTCTGCCGTGTAGATGAGCAGTGAGTGGGCTGAGAGCCATTTTTGGGTGGGTGTTTACATTGCTGAAATCAATCTGTGACAGTCTTATGTTCAGTGTTTCGTTACCCTGGTCCTGGAGGCGCCCATGTCCTGCAGATTTTAGTGCTTTCCTGCTTACAATGCTGTTGATTTAGGCTCTTTCGGAGGTGCTGGGTATATGATGAAGCAGGGAATCTACTAAAATGTGCAGGGCAGGGATTAAGAAACACTGTTAGAGATATAGAAGCTCACATCTGTACTGAATGATCAGCTGAATCTGGGGTCAATCCACCAATCTGTTCATTTTGCCTAAATCAAGACTAACAAGCAGTGAATGACTACTGGCTCTGGATTTCAGACCAATACTTGGGACTTAATCCATGTCCAGGAGACTAACTGCTGTTTTATCATGATGCTCTTATATATTTTTTTTGTTGTTTTAAGTGTTTCTAGGGGTACAAAGGCTGGGCCATAGGCAGATGGAGACCCAGAAGGGCCTGCGTTATAAGTTTGTTTTGGAGACTTCTATTGGAAGTGTGTGTCTTCTGCTGTACTTATTATTGTGTGCACATTTTTGTGGTGGTTTGTTTGATTTTGGATGTGTTAAGATTGCTCGTTTTCACTATTTCGTGTGTTTTCCTTCCCCTTCATTTGCTTGATTGAAGCTCTTTGACAACAAACTTGTAATCACAGGTGCGAATCTGAGTTTAACCTGCATTCATTTTTATCCTTTTTCTTTTTTGATCAAAATAATAGAAATCTTGTTCATGCCTTTGATGCAGTTAATGGTGTTTTTGCTACAGTGCTGAATATCAGGACATGCTGAACGATGACTGACTGAGTCTTGAGCGATTAAATTTCTATTTTTTTAATGTTGGTTTTTAGACTGTTGCGTTTATTACCGTTGTTGGAATAATAATAATAATGTCTTCTTTTAAGAGTGTGTGTGTTGAAGATGTATCAGCTGAGCATTGCATGCTTCTGCTCACGTTGTGCATGACTGGGTTTGTTGGAATGTATAAATATTTTGGAATATAAATGTGTAAAATAATATGTTGAATGGCTCCCATTTATGGGAATTCTTGGAGCAAAACAAAGTGAAAGCTCACAGGATCCAGTGTTTTGTTTTGGATTGTTGTTTTTTTTAATACGAGACTTGTATGTCCTTGTTTTTCCCTTGTTAAAATAAAAAGGACATGTAGAAGAGAAGGGTTTTGAGTACTGTATTCTGTCTTTTAATGATATGGAAATATAAACTGAATTCTGACAGTGAAAACAAAGGAACGGATGAAAGCAAATCTATGGTTATTAATATTTTCTGAACTCAAACTGGTCAGTTTTTGGATCAGTGCATCAAATTCTACAATAACATGTTAACCTGAAATACAACATAACTTTAAACAAGAAACAGACATGAAGAATGAACCTAATGAAATACTATAGCCTGTTAAGAGTACGTAGGATAAGTGAATCAGAGTTAATGTCCAGTAACATGGACAAGCGAACAAACCTGGAAAACCCAGTCAAACCCAGTCAAATCTGTTCATTTGATTTGATATGAGCTCTTGTTTGTGGTGGCCAAACTGGTTTAATCTCTCCACAAACAAGAATAAGCATTAATAGCTTCTGTAAGCTTGAAGTGTTCTGGTGTGATAGTTACATCTCAGAATTGCTAAAGCCATAGTTGCGGCGAACGGGAGCCTTCGGAGGTCGGCCTGCACGGCGCAGAATGTCCGTCTCCTTGTAGGCGGCCATCACTATGCGACTGAGTGGAGTTTGAAATGGAGAGAAAAATAGAAGTAATAAAAATAATTCATCTTTATTGCTACACACATTTTTACTAGCTAAAACTTAAAATATTTAAAAAATCATATAAAGTTAATATGAAACATTTCTACAATAGAAATGTTATAAGGATATAGGGTATTTATGTAACGGTGATGTAACTGGTATCCTAAAGTGAATGAGACGAAGTTAAGAATGAAATTAGAGATAAGCCAAAATCTATTAGAAATAAAATCTCATTTTTGTGCTGTAAGATAATTCTAAAATGCATATAAACAATAATAAACAATATTCCACTGGTGGAATATTTAACTTCTTAAATATTGTTAAAAATCATCTTAAGTCCAGTTTGAATACCAGGTATTTAAGGTCTATAAAGTGTAAATGTTAGTAATTAAGCTGATGTAATAATATTTTCACATGGGGATAATTAGTCAATTTAAGGACCTTTTTATTTTCAGGAGTTAATTCTTACTTAAGTGATGAGAGTTCTTTAATGAGGCCACAGACCAGATCTGTGGCATCTTCTTGGTGGACAAAGCTTTCTGGGGAAGGTTGGTTTTCCAGTTCCATTCTGAGAAAGAGAAGAAAAACATTCAAAGTGTATGTACTCACGATATTTTCATACTTGTACCTTTACGTCCTCCCAATTAGACAGGCTTGACTGTCTTGCTAAGAGACTAACATAATATCATTTATTACCTGATGTCAATAATGTAATAACACCAGTAACTGATTTGACAGTCTGCCTTCATTCTAACACCCCGTTCCTCACCCTAATGCAACAGTGTTGAGTTGGGAGTCGGTCACAGAGTAAAGCGATGAGGGGACGTTGTCCTGGTCCTGAGGAAACTTGGTAGAAGCCAAGGTCAGGATAGGGTTGCACACTGGTTGCCTGGCGACAGCAGGGATCACCGAAAGGTCACAAATGTCTTGGCTTAGAAGACCCTGAAAAGGTACAAGCTGCCAGTGTGAAATAAATAAAGAAATCACTATAATTGTGCTTTAACATCATCCTAATAAGACGAGGAGTAGAGTTTAGAGCAATGCTGCAATTCTAATGTATTAGTGAAAGCACTGGAGAGTGGTCTGTGGTGTTTGACACTGTGATTCACTGTTTGTGAATCATAATCAGGTTTTGAAGAAGAATGACTAAATACTGAATCTCTACAATGTCACAAAACTCCTTGACTCCCTGCCCTTTAGTGTTTACTTTATTCCCAGGAATCCAGCGAATCAGCTCGTTACCAACCCTTACTGAGTTGAAGATGATGTGTTAGAAAAGAAACCCACAAAAAATGCGCATAACAAGGGGTCTCAGAGGACTAGGGTTGGAAATAAGAGAAGAAACATGGTGGTGGTAGCTTTACTAGTGGTTCTGAACACTGTCTCCTCATCAATAATGTATAATTAATGAATGTATAATTGGTTTGACTGCTGATACTGTTTATATATATTTTCCCTAAATGGCTTTTTTAACACACTCACATGCATGCACTTTTCCTGGTCAGTAGGTGGCGCTTCAGGCACACTCAGTCTCGCTGGACTGCTGCTACAGTTTCCTGCAGCCTCTGTATTCTCTGGTGCAGCTGTCATGGGTATCTGAGTTAAATCCATGTGTTTAAACTGACTTTCTGTCTCACATATCACTGAAAACGCTCCCAAACGTTCTGGTTCAGAGTCTCTTTGCATGCTCAGCTGAGGTCCACTTGGGTCTTGTTCAACATTGGAGAGGTTAAGAGAGGGGAAGAACAAATTTGTGATGCCCTCAGGTGGACAGTCCCCTTCTAGCTCCATTTCACTTTCTTCCAAAGCAGTTATAGCCTCTTGGATCTCCTTATTGACTTGAAGAGAACCTTCACTGGTAGCACCATTAGAACTGCAGCTCATTATCACTGCAGGGAAAGCAGGGCATTCTGTCACTTCCTCAAGACATAAAGAAATGTTACTGGTAATAGCTGTAGAACCATATATTTCCTCTTCAGTCACTTCAGCGAGTTGCTGAGATGTTTTTTTAGAACCTTCACAGATTTCAGCCAAACAAACAGGCTCATATGTCAGTTTCTCTGTCACTTGAACTGGGTGCCCAGTCCATTCTTTAGAACCTTCACAAACTTCACTGGTAACATCCTTAGACATTTCAACGTCTTGCACAGCTGGCTCATTAGTCCTTTCAGAAATATCATTAGTAACAGCAGCAGGACCATAGCAAACATCCTTAGACCCTTCATCTGACTGCACAGTTTGTTCTCTAGAACCTTCAGAGATGTCATTAGTAATAGCAGTAGAACCATAGCAAACATCCTTACACTCTTCAGCTGACCCCGCAGTTGGTTCTCTAGAAGCTTCAGAAATGTCATCAGTAACAGCAGGACCATATCTCACTTTTAATGGGTGCACAGTTGATTCTCTAGAACGTTCAGAAATGTCATTAGTGACAGCAGTAGAACCATAGCAAACACCCTTAGACTCTTCAGCTGACCCCACAGTTGGTTCTCTAGAAGCTTCAGAAATGTCATGAGCTTCAACTGGTTGCTCAGTCAGTTTTCTAAAGCCTTCAGAAACTTCACTGGTAGCAGTGGTAGAAGCACAGCTCACTTCTTCAGCCATTTCATCTGGACACTCAGTCAAATCTTTAATACCTTCACAAACTCTTTTCTCAGGAACTGCAGCTGCATACTCAGTCGGTTCTTCAGACACTTCAATGGAAATAGCAGTAGAGCCATAGCTAATTTCTTCAGCAGCTTCAACTGGGAACCCAGTCAGATCTTTCAAACCTTCACAAACTTCAGTAACAATGAAAGAGTCATAGGCCACCTCATCAGCACCTGGGGGCTCAGATAGATATCTGGAACTTTCACAAACATGAGTATTACTGGAAGACTCATAGATCATTGCCTCATCCACTGGGTGTTCAATCAATTTCATAGAACCTTCAAAAGCTTCAGTAACACAAACAGTGTCGCAGCTTACTCCCTCAGCTATATCAATTGGGTTCTCAGTGACTTCTTTGGAATCATCATGAGGTTCTTCTGTATCTTCTGTAGAGCCATAGTGCACTTCTGCAGCAATGAGGCACTCAGCAATTATCTTTGAATCTTCAAAAATCTCAACACCAATACAACCATCGTTCACTTTCTCAGATACATCAACTGGGGCAATAGTGAAAACTTCCATACCTTCACTAGTAACAAAATTACACCCAGAAGATACTTTGACAGCAACTTCTTGATCAGCTGTTTCTTTAGAAGCTTCACAGGTAAGAATTTCACTGGTAACAAGAGGTGAGCCAACAATCACTTCTTCAGGAACTTCAACTGGATTCACAGGTGTTTCACTGGAACTTTTGTCATCTTCATCAATAACATCATCTTGGTTTTCTGTTGTTTCTTTAGCAACTGCATGTGTTCCCTCAATCACTTTAGTATCAGCATGAAGCTCTTCTTCCTCATGATGACCTCTTTGTTTCAAATTGATCTCCATATACTGACTAGCATTGCCTGTTCCAGTCTTAGAGAGGTTAGGTTCATTTCTGACAGAGGTTTCAGTTTCCTGGTCAATTGTCAGGGCAGTTACTGGTGGTTCATTTTGAACTTCTTGTAGGTCCGACCCAATTAATGACGCTCCCTCTTTCTTCATCTGCTGTAAGCTGTGGCCTTGTTCTCCTTCATCATCCATGAGGTCAGTACTATCATTCTCCACTCCAAATGTGTTTTTCAATACATCTCTATTATCTTTATCTGTTATTTCTGCATGTTCCTCCCTCTCTGCTCCAGTAATAGACTGCCTGCACTGCTGTCCTTCAAGGAGGAACCTTCTCTTTCTGTATCCTAGGCCATACATACCCATTCTTTTTCTTAACCTTTTCTTGGCTGGAGGATTCAGGCATTCTCTCTCTTCATAGGCCTTTGAAGGCACCATTACATCCAGGTGTGTGATCCTGGTCTCTTCAACATCTCCACAAACCATGTCATCCCCAGTGTCATCCAAGGAACATCTAGTTCTTGTCTTGTGGGATGTCTGTCGTTCAGGGCTGGTAGTGTCCTCAGTGTTATTCAACTGCTCTTCCATCCCTGCACCCTCAGAATCAGATGTTGAGACATCCTGGGGCTTGTATTTAATACCATTGGGCTCTACCCATCCCATGATGGCCACACTGGTTAGTTCCAGATCACTGTTTTGGATCTCATCCCAGCTTGAGTCAAATTCATGCTCCTTTGCACTGAGATATTTCTCTCTACACTGCACCGAGCTGCCCTGTGGCTGATGTTCTTCAGAGTTATCCAAGTGGGATGCCGACTGGACACTGATGTTTACAGTCGCTGGAATCTTTAAGAAAAACAGAAACACAAAAGAAAACAGTAAGGACGGAGCAATAAACTTTATGTCCCTTAATTATTATTAGTGCTATACTTCTTTACTCATAATTTGGACGAACATGTTGTTCTTAAAGACATACATGTCCATATTAAAACCTACTTGCTTTGTGTCTGTAGCACTTTCTGTGCTGTTCCACCTGTTTAACCTGGTAAATCTCTGCATAGGAGCCTTGAATTCTGCAAAAATGAGGAATCTCCACATGAAACTGGACACAGTACTTTTATATTCAATACAGCTCAACCTGTCTGACAATAGTGTGATTCACTTTATTTATCACTTTCTGTGAAATGTTGAGTTGTGTTGTCTTATAAAGCTTTAATATTGTACGCATTATTATTTACATGCAAACAAGCAAACACTAATAAAATGTCTAACTGAACAGTAGCCAACCTGTAGTTTGTGCTGTTCTTTTCATAGTGGCTCCAACCAACTGTGTGAATAGAAAGATAAAAAGGGGATCAATATATATGTAAAGTCCAGTAGGAGGAAGGTGGTCAGGTTACAGGTTACAGGTAACTGGTTACTGGTTATTTCTCCTTCCCATCCTCTGTCCTCCTGTCCACCCTTCTCCCTCCAAAGAGGACTTGTACAGACTGATGGCGTGAGGGATAAAAGAGTTTTTAGTCTATTGGTCCTACACTTGGGAAGGAGCAGTCTGTCACTGAACAGGCTCCTCTGATGGCTGATGACGGTGTGCAGAGGGTGACCGGCATCGTCCACAACGTTCAGTAGTTTCCTCAAAATCCTCTTCTCTGCCACCACAGAGTCCAGCTTCATGCTGACTACAGAGCCAGCCTGACTGATCAGTTTGTCCTAAATGTGTCCTTCTTCACATATAAAACAATTACGATGAAAAGTGGCACTACTGTCCCACAATGGGCCACTGCATCTCCCAGAGGTTGGGCCTGCAGACCAGTAGAGGCTGCGTCCAGGCCCACAGGTGGCAACCATTCAACAAGCATTTCCCTCAATTTAATAAACAGTTCCCTCGGTTTAAGAGTCGGTTCTGTTAGATAAGTCACGGTTCTTTCATTTCTGAGAGTACAGCTGGTTAACTTATTCACTTAAACTGAGGTTCATCTATGTTTTTAAATACATAGCCCCAGTTTTTCTACTAATACGTCAGGATTTATACAAAACTGTGGTACCAGAGTCACATTTTCAGTCTGAATGTAGCTTTTGTTACCTTTTTATCCCCCAAAAAATGGATGAAATGAACATTCAAATAGCTTGTTATTCAGGTTACTGGTTTATTTACAACTACTTACCTTATTCAGGCTCTTAACAAGACAGCCAAACCCTGGACTAATAAGTATTTTGTAAACTTTAAAGTACAGTTACGATAAACTGCAGTATTCCTTTAATACTTAATCATTAGGAGTTCAAAGAGCAGCCACTTCCCAAAACAAAACCCCACTTTCATTATTTTTAATATTAATATTTGTATTTATTTTTTCTTTTATTTTTAAACATATATAATGCGCTTAAATTGCTGAAGACGCTGTAAAATGTGTTAATAATTTATTGTTTTATTAAAAATAGGTGAGTGTCGTAAAGCGCTGCGGTTGCTATTGGAAACGAGGCGGAAAGCAGGAAGTGGCAGCAGCAGCAGGGCTGGACGGTCCCTGTTCGACACAAACTGGACAAAAGTGCAGGATTTGGACTGTTTAACGCCTTTAAAGCGGACAGAAACACATGCTGAAGGTAAGAGCATGTAGAGGAGCGCGGGAGCCGCCGTGTCTCGCTGTGTTTGAGGGACATAATAGAGTTTTTCGGCTCGTTAGCTTCTCGCTATCTGTAGCAGGTAATGTTAGAGCTCAGACTGGACCTGAACCTGAACCTGGACCTGCAGAGTTCTGCTGGATCATAGTGGGGAATGCAGCTGGTTATATGTCTGCTATGTGGGGGGAAGCTTGAAGAGTTGACAGAGCTTCTCTCTCTCTAAAAAAGAGGACCAGTGAGGTTCTGGTTCTGGTTGTGTTCTCCAGCTCAACTTAGTTTCATGGTTGGTCCTGCTCTACAACACCTTCTCTCATATGTCATAAAAGTGCTTATCTAGGAGATCCTAGATATCAGATCCTAGATAAACATTCCTACAGTGAAGAGTCATTTCAGAACACCTTCACCTTTATCTGGAACAAGAAACTGGGTTCCTTGTAAGAACAGGGTTCTCTGGTTCCCCCAGACCCTGTGGGAACAGGGTTCCCCTGGACAGTTCTCCTGGCCCTGCTTTGACTGATGTTCAGGGAGGTAACAATCCACCTAGTTTGGATTGGTTACCTCTCCAAGCATTTGAGGTCCATGTGATTGAGATAATGTGTGTGTGTTTGGGTGAAGCCTGTTGGTTGTTTCCAGATTCAGCCAGTACTCAGTGATCCGTCCTTAAATGTATTGGTTCTTTCAAGCTCCTTATGCGTGTCCTTTGACTGAACTTGTATAAATGATTCGTGTTAATTTCATTTGCTGGTATTTGTTTGTTACAGCTGTGAGGATACAGCAGCAATAATGAGCCGCAGTCGGAACCCTCCACAGAAAGGCCAAGGGGCAGCCAGAGCCAAACAGGTAACAGATGAGTATAATGGCATGATAAAAATACAGAATCATAGTACAGACTGTACCACAGTGTTTATAGTATGTATACAGTGCACCGTGATGCTCTCATGTGCCTAAAATCCCACTTATGAAGGAATTAAATGGGAAATAAAATGGAGCAACTGTGTGTGCAAGGAGATCTGACTGGATTTAAAACAGGGGTGCATTAATATTCACATTGTGTGAGGTGGTGATACGTGTGCATATATTGTGTATTTTACAATGGCTTTGAACACAGCTCAGCCAGATTGTAGGACAGAAACTGCTTAGTTCTCCATTTTTCACATTTTGACATAATAACAATCTCATATTTTTCTTTTTATTGTGTAGAAATGATGAACGGACCAATGTAAATACTCAAAAATGACTAAGATGTGTTAATACTGACTTCTATTGAAAGATCAGAGTTTTTTTTCTTGCTCCTGTAAAGGTGATCTTTTTTGTGTGACATTATTGTCAGTGACAGTATGAAGTTGTTATGAGAATAAAGAAGGAGTTAAGACCTCCTTTAAGACGACACATTCTTGCTCAGTCCATGCACTTTCTCTCACTTCTTTACATCCATCCATCTCAGATGGGACTGCTCCTAGATCTCTCTCCAGATGATGGGCTGGATGACTCTGGGGGAAATGAGGAGGAGTTGGAGGCAGAGCTTCTTGCTTTGATTGGTGGAGGAAGTGGAGAGAGGAGGCCACCTGGCAAGAAAGGAGATGGAAGAGGTGAAAAACATGTTGCTTAAAACACAATCAAGCTGTGCACTCTTTTTTTACGGAGAACACTGGTGGTGTTTATAAAGAATGACACTAATTCCATGAATATTTAAGGGCCTGTTTTTTTTATTTTTATAGTTTAATTTATCTATAAACATTAGAGCAGTTCTGCCCTGTATTGATCCTTTAAAGGTTATAACTCTGAACAAGAATGAAAACAAAAAGCAAATTTATTCGTGCAGAACAGAGCTTATTTACATAAATCAGGCAATTTTACAAAGTCTAATAGAAATATCCCAAAAAAGATTGAAAACTTTAAAAACAAAGTATGTTTTTGGTTCATAAAACTGCACGAAAATCATATGTGTATATAAATCTTTTAATGCTGAAGTTGGAGAGCTGTGAAAAATGAGATGAAACTGATGAAGTGATGATGGCTTCACTTTCCACTTCCTTCTTTGTACACCTGCACTCATGCCCAGCTCTCTTCTCTCTCTCTTTGTCTCTCTTGCTCTCTTCATAGCTCCAGTCCCAATGGAGGACATTGAGCGCATGGCTGCCCTGTGTATGAAGGACATGGACAATGAAGATGATGATGAAGGCCTGGAGGACGATGCTGATCTTCTGGTAAATACAGAGGAAAAACACCAAATCATCCAGCACTGGAGGTTACCATAAGTTTATGGTAGAACTCCGTTTATATTATTCTTTTGTTGGATTCATAATCAGAAATATTAGGATTAGGATTTCAGAATTTCTGGTTTGTGGAGATCAGCAGCTGTCCCCAGCAGTGGCCTTCTTAAGAACTAAGAGCTCAGAGCAAGGGGACGTCATATGTGTGGACTGCTGCTGTAAGTAAAGTCAAGCTTAATTAGGTAAACACGTAATCAGACCTGATTCTGCTGAACACACAGAAACAACCCTGGTCGTCACCTGCGAACAGACCAAACACCACACTGAACAAGCATAAACTGATACTGTGATGTCAGCATTTTTTCGACAGTGTGCAGTGTTGTATCCTCCCACATCAAAACACTGAAAGCTCCGTTTTCAGAGGTCTGACCTGCTGTTTTAGTGTGGATGGGAATCTACGAGCAGATCCACATGTGGACTGGGCTTCAGAGTAGGTCTTTAAGGAAGAGCTGGCTGACTGGTTTGTTATTGTGGGACGTTAGTGTACCGCCGAATCGAATTGTTGGGTTTATGGTCCTGTTTAACTTGTCATTGTTTTTGTTTTATTCAGGCCGAGCTGAATGAGGTGTTGGAGGATGATGAAGAAGTTGCCACCACACCAGCGCCTGCCCACACACCTGCTCAGCACTCTAGCATGCCATCCAAATCCACCCCCACTGCCCCAAGTGGGAATGGTGGGCTGGAGTCCCGTCTGCAGGAGCGCATTGAAATGTACCAGACTGCCATCGCCAATGCCAAAGCAGCAGGAGAGACCAGCAAGGCCCGCAGATATGATCGTGGCCTGAAGGTAGTCTAGTGGTTCTGTACTACAGTATTCTCGAAGGTTATGTTCCGAATGCAGGCAAATCAGATTTGTTTCTCAAATCGGATCTGCTGAGATGACTGTCCACACTGTTATTTGCAAAGGATCCGTCTGGATTTCTCTGGAATTACAAAGCTTTCAATCTGCACAGGTTGCAGTGGTAACAGTGCAGCCATGATTAACTTCATAACCATGCTGGTGCCACCTTCTGCTTGGATTCCCGCACTTCACTCTGGATTGAACGTGGTTGGTGTTTTTTTTTTGCAAAAGACACCAGAGTGTCCAGACTGATGCGCTACTGTACTAATCAAACTTTAATCAGATTTCAAATCATCACAAAGTCTGATTCTCGAAAATCGCATTTCATTTGATTTGATGTGATTTTGTGTGAAGACGGGATCCAAAGATCTCTCATTTGGGCTTTCGTTCTGAACACAGTCTAATACACGCAGTCTGATCCAGGCCTGTTTTAATGTTTTAGCTATGAACTAATTCAAGCACGATCTTCTTTCTGATCCTTTGTTTTTACCACAGTGTGTTTTAGTGCACTCTAGCGCCCTCTATGTACCGTTAACATGATGTTAGGATTGCGGAGTAGGTACCATTACCTCTTCTTTTACCTTTTCAGACACTACAATCAATGCTGACGTCTGTGAAAAAAGGTAAACCTATCATCGAGGAAGAAATCCCACCCCCTGTTGCCACAGGAGGCAAGCCCACCCCTGCACAGCAAACTGAACCAATCAGAGAAAAAGAAGAGCCAGCTCCACCATACGCACCTCCACAGCGAACCAATGAGAAGCCATTGCAAGAACCAAGGCCAGTAGCCCCACCCAAACCTCAGCTCCTACAGCCACCCAATCAGAGAGCTGTGGCTAAAACCCCAGATACCCCAGCGATATCACCGCTAACCCCCAGCCAACCTAACGTCCAGCATTCAGGTACACAGTCACATAACGCACACACAACAATGTCATCATTAAAGCACAGGCACAGGCACAGACACAGGCACAGACACAGACACCCCAATATATTATAAACACTCGTGATGGCTTAGGTCACTGGAGTGGACTCGGCATAAATCAAACTTTATGTAGTTTTAGAGAGAGGTCTTGGGCAGCGCCACCAAAGTTGTACAGTGCAATAGCAGTGTTCCAACCTACAGTGTGAATAACGGAGATGCCATTCTCTCCGTTACAGTCAGTGGGATTAACAGAGAAGCTAATGTTAATTTGTACATAAATGCAGTACAGCAAGTATAACACACCATGTTTGAGTGTATTTCCAAAACTACAGAGAGAATGTATTGTAACGTGTGTGTGTGTGTGTGTGTGTGTGTGTGTGTGTGTGTGTGTGTGTGTGTGTGTGTGTGTGTGTGTGTGTGTGTGTGTTTTAGAGCTGAAGGCGAGTGTATTGAGTAGACAGAGGGAGTATAAACTGGCTGCTATTCAGGCAAAGCAGAGCGGAGACACAGAACTGGCCAAACAGCATTACGTTATTGCGAAGGTAAACACACAAGTCACTGCCTCCTAAACACATTATTATACGTTCAGCCAGTCGTCATCTCTCACTCTCTCTCTCTCTCGCTCTCTCTCTGTCTGTCTGTCTGTCTGTCTGTCTCTCGCTCTGGGCTCTCTCAAACTGGACTCGGTAGAGGCCGTTGACAGAGGAGAGCCGATAGACACCAGCTCACTGCCACCCCCTCCTGGTCAGTCATGCACTTTGTTTACATTGTTAGGATGAATTCTGTCACAATGCACTTCTTTGTACTAGACGCCTGAGCTATTGAATGGACATCTGTTAACAATAAGCAGTGTGTATTAACTGCACAATCCACACAACAAAAGGACGTTTTACTTTTTTATGTGGGTAATAAACTGCAAAAAATGAAGTCAAATATTTTTTTTCTCCAGACGCCAGGGAATATGATTAGCTTGCTCAAAATTACTTTTTTTTACTATTTTAAAACCTGTGTGTCTTTGCTTGTACATATTTTCTAATATTAATGTAATAATTATGTAATTATGTATATTCAAAATAATTACTAAATAATGTTTAAATATGTAATTAGAAAAATAAGAAAATAAAATCACATCTATATATTCACTTATTCTTACCGGTTCTTCTCCTTTCTATATCTTTTTATTAAACAGGGTATCAGTGCTAAAGCTGTATTTATCTAGTTTGTGCCATCCACAAAAATGTAAAAACTAAAAGCTTGTGTATTCCTAGCCTGATGATCTTTCTATGTCCCACAGCTGGAGAGAGAATCGGACTTGGATTCAAATTGCTATCAAAAGATATTTGATCTTTCAGCCTGACTCTGAGCACACTCTAGTAGCGCATATTGGTCAGTGGTCACATAACATGTTTATGCAAATGGCAGCACAAACAGTGACCCCAGTTAGCTGCTGTACTTCCATGTTTAATCTTCGTTTCCTAGGTAACACGCAATGGATCTTTTCAAATCTGCCATGAAGATGTGCAGTGAACCCAAGACTTACTGTCATGAATTGAGTTTTCTCTCCCATTCTGTCTCTCAGGTGAGAAAGAGAGTTGTTCAGAAACCCTCCTCCTCCTCACAGGCTTCATCCACCCCACCAGCTGCTGCCTTCACCCATTGTAGTGCACCAGCTTGTGGCTCGTAAGTGTGTTTGTGTTGGTATCTGGTTGTCCTGTCAGTCTTGTTTGCCTGTTGAACACTCTCATAGCATGGTGAACACATGCCTGTTGGGCCAGCAACAGAAGGGAGGTTAAATGTGTGTGTGTGTGTGTGTGTGTGGGTGAAGCCCTCCCCTGTAACCTAGCAGAGGCCCTGCAGCAGCGTATGGACAAATACAAGTTTGCAGCAGAAACGGCCAAAAGCAAAGGAGATGACCGCAAAGCACGTATGCACCAACGTATCGTCAAGGTAACACATTACCACACACAGCACTTAATATGTTCACTGTGAGCGTAAACCAAAAACTGTTCCTCAAAACTTCATGACAGGAAAAGAAGGAAAACCAAGTCGGAACCCGGAAACCAGATCAAGCGTGTAAATTTTGGAGCATTGTTGTGATTTGATTTAGCTTCAGCAACAGCATTAGTCAGGATGTTGGATGATCACTCAACCCATCCCCAACCTCTAACACATCCCAAAAAGTACTGATGGAGCTCCATCATTCCGAAGAACATAGTTCCACAGCTCAATGCTGGGGGGCTTTATACCCCTCTAACCCACGCTTGGTATTTGGCACTAGAAATGGGGGAAATAGGTTTGTGTATATCTGCCCCAGACAGTCTTATTCTATTGGCAGTACTTTTCTACATGGAATAAACAAGCTGTGTGTGTGCATTTGCACATCTGTGTCAGCAATGGGTGCAACTGAAAATGTCTGAATTCATTCGTAAGAAAGGGTGTCTACAAACATTTGGACCTATAATTTCAGCTTTTGTTATATTGACCTTTTGTCTTATAATGCCTTAATTTAATCACAGATTACAGTGACAGTGTGTGTGTGTGTGTGTACTGTGTGTGTGTGTCTGTGTGTGTGTGTGTGTGTGTGTGTGTGTGTGTGTGTGTGTGTGTGTGTGTGTGTGTGTGTGTGTGTGTGTGTGTGTGAATCCAGCAATACCAAGATGCAATCAGAGCTCACAAGGCAGGACGTCCTGTCAATCTATCAGAACTACCTGTGCCACCAGGTAAGTCCCGTGTGTGTGTGTGTGTGTGTGTGTGTGTGTGTGTGTGTGTGTGTGTGTGTGTGTGTGTGTGTGTGTGTGTGTGTGTGTGTGTGTGTGTGTGTGTACTGTATATACTGTATAGGAAACCTCTGTGGTTGTGCGAGGTGTATGATGTGTTTCTTTTCCTCTCTTTCAGGCTGCCCCCCTCTGCAGGGCTCTGAAAATAATAACCAAAACTTTATGGGTGTCCTGGAGACGGCTGTGAAACTGGCCAATCAGCATGCGGATGCAGAGGAAGAGGATGGATCTGAAGAAGACGATGCAAAGGTACCAGTGCAAACCAGTTGCTCTTACTGGTTTAAATTCTTTAATTTTGTATATAAAGCTAAAGTTTGGTTTAACCAGACAGCATTGAATGTTTGGCCTAAATGTGTTCGCTATCTGCGTTTGGACAAAAGTATTGGGACACAAGTTAGCTTTGTTATCCTTGTTCCAGATGAGCTTTTTTAGTGAGATCAGAAGATTTCAGTGCGTTGGCTGAAATTTAGCAATTATGCAGTTAACACAGCATGGTTTACACCACTTTCAGCCTCATTTCTCCACTGAAACACTATAGAAGCAGATCTTCAGACACTAAACATGACTAAACCAGATAATATGTCTCTTCAGGTGTGTGTTCAGGTGTAATCTCTATCCGGCTTTATGATGCGTCTGTTCATGTTTTTAGCCGGCTGTCCGTCCAGCTGCTCAGAAACCGAGAGCTTCCAGCCCCTCCGCAGCCTCCTCACATGCAGTGACCTCTACAGACACCCCTAAACTGGGACCCAAATGTACGTGAGAGAACGAGATTTCAGTCGCTTACAGATCATTTGATTACAGTTGGTATAAACGCCATAAACGATAAGGGTTCGTAAGGGTCTACTTCTACTTTGCTCACCTAATATCTACAGTCTATCAGTTTCATAGTAGTTGAGGCGTTTGGTAGAACAGGGGGGACTTTCCACAACATGAAATGTGTGTTTATCCTACAAAAGAACATGTGCTCCCACCTCAGGTATACGATCTTTATTAATGTTATCATTTTACAATTAAACCGCTGTATCTTCAGTTTATTTTGTGTTTTAAAATTTCTTATTTACATCCTAAAATTGCTGCATTTCTTTATTTGATTTCTCTGATCTTACAATCAATTTTGAAATATATTTTCAGATGTTTAATGACCCAGAAAACACTCTTAAAAGCAACAACTAAACCATTTCTGATGTTAATTAGCAACAGTACATTTATAAAAATGTGTGTGTGTGTGTGTGTGTGTGTGTGTGTGTGTGTGTGTGTGTGTAGCCCAGCAGCAGCTGGATTTCCTGCAGAGCCGGAGGCAGCAGTTTAGACAGCCTCTACGCTTCTAAACAGATGAAGGATGTCTAGGAGCTGTTTCAACATCTGTTAAATGCTATGGGCCTGACAAATATGATTACAAGCGTATCAAAGGAGGCTTTTCCGCTCTGTGACGACATCAGCAAGGTACACGAATGTCATTTTTATACACCTCCCTTCTCTGCACTGATTCAGAGTAATTTACCTATTAAATACCTGTTTAATTACCCTTGAGTTCATAAGAAGCAGTGAACGAGCAGATGTTCCAGTACTTTTGTCCATACAGTTTATGATGGTGATAGAGTGATATAATTCTGGTTTGGACCCTCGCTCTTTTTTTCTGTCTTTTCTGCCCCTTTTAGGTGCCAGCTGCTCCAGCCAGTGAGGAGGATTACACGCTTCATGTCAGCCTCGCCTTCCTCTCTCTCCTCGCTTCAGCCCAGCAGTACACTCCATTATGGACCTCCCCAAGCAGCAGCATGAGGTTAGTTATTACACTGTCATTAAACACCTCCTGTCTGTTAAGCACACATTAATCTGTTAACGCTGGAAAAGCTGCTGCAGGTGTACAATGGTGTAAGATGTTCGTTGTCTACTGGTTGTGAGTCTTTGCTCTAATCAGTTTCTCTGTACAGAAATGTCTGCCATTCTCAGCAGTTCACTATAAGGGCAGTGTGGCCGAGACCACGAGGTGGGCTATGGTTTAATACTGTACACTGTTAGTTACTCACTCTTGTTTATAATTAGCAGGTGTCCCAATACTTTTGTCCACATAGTGTACCGAACATGTCTGATCAACCCTGGGAAAACTGGGCACATTGGAGTAAATTTTTTGTGTGTGTGTTCAGGCGCTGGCAGTTCAAGAGGTTTGAGAAGCTGGCAGAAGAGCATGAACAATATTGATTTGCTGAAGAAAAGCTCATGCTAAAGGCCTCCTAGTACAAGCACACAGAGGAACGCACTGAAACAGCAATCTCACACACAGACTACATCCATAGATAATTAAAAAGGTGTGGGTGTGTGGGTGTGGGTGTGGGTGGGTGTGTGGGTGTGTGTGGTGGTGTGGTGTGTGTGTGTGTGGGTGTGTGTGGGTGTAACCTTTATCTTTAAGAGTATAAAATGTGCCAACTAAACAGGATTTATTTTTTTATTGGTTATTTACCACAAGGGGGCAGTGTTAGCCCTTGAGTATTATTGTTTGCATCAGTGAAAGGACATCACAGCATGAATCCACACCAAACTGAGCTGCGTTTTTATTGAAAAATCCATCATAGTCTCACCAGCTTCAGTTGCAAATGGTCTGATCTCTCTCTCTCCATCTCTTGCCTTCTTCGTAGAATCTTCCATAACCTGACGGCCAATGATTTGGTGCTGACAGTCGTAAAAGGAATCAACCTGCCAACTCCTCCAGGTGTGTGGTGTGTGTGGGTGTGTGTGTGTGGGTGTGTGTGTGTGTGTGTGGTGTGTGTGTGTGTGTGTGTGTGTGGTGTGTGTGGTGTGTGTGTGGGTGTGTGGGTGTGGGTGTGTGGGGTGTGTGTGGGGGTGTGTGGGGGTAAGAGAGAGAGTGATGGATCATGCTGAATCTGAATGTCTCTCAGTCCTTTACTGTGTTCTACAGGAGTCTCAGCCAGTGATTTAGACTCCAGCGTCCGCTTTGAGTTTCCCTTCCCTAGTACGGTAATACACACACACAGCCACACACACACACACACACACACACACACACACACACACACACACACATACACACACACACAGTACACTATACATGCAAACCATTTATATCCAACCACATTATACAACCGTATTATAATAAACACTAATACTGTTCCTGTCATGGTGTTTCATGACTGTATTTAATGAAGGACAACACCAGGGGTTCTCCGTGGTTCAGTGATCTAATGTGCTACCATTATGGTCTGCTCTCGTACAGCCAGTGCGATACTGGTCAGCACAGGCATCTGTTAGTCATTGTATCTGTGCTGGTGACCCGGGCTTTCCTCCGAGCAGGTTGCTGGCTCCACAGTGATGCAGTGGCAGCTTTTAGCACCACCTCCTTTGCTTTTGAGGGTTATGGCTGTTTATAAAGTCTCTATAAAGCATCTCCAGAGCTCTGCTCCTGGGAGTCTAGTATTGTTTATAGTTCTCGTCCAACACCTGGCTTGATAAATTAGTGCTTAATGATGTCAAATCAGGTGCACTGGTAATGGAATTTGGCTGCCATCCATCCTGGAAGGCCCAGGAGGAAGTCTAGAACCAAACTTTTGTACTTCACACTGTCTTATTGATCAGAGAAATGATTTAAATATCAGACTGAACCTGGAAACCCTCAGCACTGTACCTGTGTATATAAGCAGGTATCTTCACAGACTCACACGAAACACCTTAAATGATGTTTTTATGCAGGAAGAAGCTCAGAAAGACAAAACCAGCACTGTGAAAAACACCAACTGCCCAGGTACACACACACAGACAGACACACACACACACACAGACACACACAGCATGAAAAAGTTGTTTTAAATGTGTCTCCATTTGTATTTTTATCATATAATACTGTTTTGTGGTGGTCCGGTGGGTTCCTGACCATTAAATAACAGAGTGAAAGAAAGCTGAAGGTTTGCTGACAACAGTCTAATTATGGAACTACAATGTGCTGCTGTGTTGTGAGTGAAGCTGATGAAAATGAACAGTGAGTGTAGAAAGAAGGAGGTGGTTGTAATGATTGTCTGAATGTTCACTACCGGTCAAAGGTTTCTGGGTGTTCTAAAACTTTTGACCGGTACTATATGCAGTGAATCTGGGAAATATTCACAGCTCTTCACTTTTTGTACCTCTTATGTTACAGTTTTATTCCAAAATGGACTAAATTCATTTAAATTACTTCAAAAACAGCAATCAATTCAATTCTTCAACTGAACAAGTATCTTAAATCATTTGCACGCTAAGATCTCTCTCTCTATGTCTGTCTCTCTCTCTGTCGCTCTGTCTCTCTCTCTCTCTATGTCTCTCTATGTCTCTCTCTGTCTCTCTGTCTCTCTGTCTCTCTCTATGTCTGTCTCTCTCTCTCTCTCTCTGTCTCCCTCTGCTCTCTCTCTCTCTCTATGTCTCTATGTCTCTCTCTCTCTCTGTCTCTCTGTCTCTGTCTCTCGTCTCTCTCTCTCTGCTCTCTCTCTCTCTCTCTGTCTCTCATTGTCTCTGTCTCTCTCTATGTCTCTCTGTCTCTCTCTCTCTCTGTCTCTCTCAGAGTTTAAGGAACAGTTTAAGCTACACACAATCCCAACGCACCGCGGGTTTTAAGAGAGTGGTCCAGGCCAAAGGCATCAAGCTTGGAGGTCATACACCGAGGGTGAGCACTCACTCTTCATTTGTCACTCTTTGATATTTTACAAACACTAATGTCACTGATGGCAGCAATATGCAGCCTTTTCACTCTAATTAGTCACAATCAAGTATTTTTCATGCTGCAGTGTTTAGAAATTTTAAGACCCATAGCAGGGAACGCCAGCTGAAACTGGAAGCTCTGGAGAACCAGGTGAGATCCGAGAGATTATAGAGGTGAGTTACTCTGTCGCACACACTCGCACACACTCGCACATTCTCAGACCTTACAACATTTTCTCACACCCTCATTACATCCACTCAGTGATGTGCAGTCACAACCGAAGATCAGGGCTGAATGGCATGGTTTCACATACACACACATTTCCACACCACTGCTGTAATTTGCACACAGCAGAAACACACAACGCTACAAACAGATGCTTTTATTTATACAACTTAAAACACCTATCGTTTATTACACGTGGTGTGGCTCCACACATGAAATACATACAGAAATATATATCATGCTTATATATGTATTTAATTATTATTAACACAACATGTAACATTATCATTTTATCATATTAAATACATATCAAGCATTAACCTAAAGTACTGATGTACAATATAACAGCTCTAACTACAGTGTAATCCTGTTGAATTCTACAACACACACTAAAACAACCGCTTACCAAGTGTTTGACAGTAGTTTCTGTATTAGGATTATCAGATGAATTAAAGCTAAGCTAAGCCATATAAGTATGATGTTATGTAGACACCATACATAGTTCACTACACCGTACACTGTATTCTTTCGCTGTCCTGTGCTTTTCGAGGTGTCTCTGTAGGCTTACTGATCAGAAACAATGATCAACAGGTCCAGGATCACTGGCAGTGCTTTTTCTGAGATTAAACAAGCCAGAATGTGTATAAAGTGTGTATGTATGGTGCGCGGTGGGGTGGCGCAGGTGTGTGTGCGTAGGTGTGCGTGGTGTGTGTGTGTGGTGCGTAGGTGTGTGTGCGTGTGTAAAGTGCTGGCAGGTGCGGTAGGCGCTGCAGGTGCGCTGGGCAGGTGCTGCAAAAGGCAGGTGTGTAGGTGCTGGATGGGCGGAAGGCGAACAGGCGTAAGCTGGAGGTTCGTGTTAAGATTCGGGAGCCGCATGGTGGAGTTCAGCTTCAACCAGTGACTGAGAAATGGATTGTACTGGATCCCGTTACCATCACAGCAGACAGAGACAGACACAAAGAGAGGGTACTCGCACACTTTAAAGTTGTAACTTGTGTAGGAACTTGTTTAACTGGTGCAGCAACCGTGTTACAGGCCTACAGTGAATAATGCTGGTTAGTTTACCTTCAGCTGTGTCTGTCTGTCTAACACCTTCTGATGAAGCTCACATTTTGAGACTTGCAGGAGAACAGCTGTTTGCACGTGGTACCGTATTTTAATGACTGAATGTCTGTATTTCTGTCTCGCAGGCACAGTCACCCAAATCTAAACCACGAAATGATCACTCGAACAGACACCCTAGGTGAGTGTGTGAGGGAGAGATTATTGTTTATAGACATATGATATGACTTATAAATGCCACATATTACATCACACATATAAGACACTATTACATGTAGTTAATTGCATTACATTTGGGACATATAGGTACGTGTGTGTCAAATATGTAAAAGAGATATAATTATTACTATTGTTATAACAACATGTTCATGCTTATAACACATTACTAGTCTCTAATCTTATCATTTATTATTAAATATGTCTTTACTTCCAGTCTCCCCACCTCAGTATAAACTGCACAGCTTCAGTCTTCAACTAAGTGAGACAAGGAGGAGACTGAGAGAAGAGTCTATTTTGAATAAATAAATAAATAAATATTTATTTATTTATTTATTTATTTATTTATTTATTTATTTATTTATTAATGAATGAATGAATGAATGAATGATTAGAGCATGTTTCAGTCTTGATCTGCTTTTTCTGCAGATTGGAGAATATAAAAAAAACAGACGGGATCCACCACCGGACCTGATAAACCAGCATAAAGATCGCAGCTACAGGCTGCACTGGCAGAAATCCTACCTGGAGAAAGGGTCCTCAGCAGCTCTGGCAGGTAACACACACACACACACACACACACACACACACACACACACACACACACACACACACACCTTCATACAGCCAAGGTCCAGATTATATCTGTGTGGGTTTAGTTTTTCACTTTCTATACTCATAGAATATGACAGTGTGTTGAGGGAAGTTTGCTCATGGTCTCGCTGACTCAGTGAAGAAGTTTTCCAGTGAAGGCAACAGAGTGAGTCACCACACACACACCACACACACCACACACACCACACACGGCACTAAGCCGGTGCCAGAAAGAGGCGCAGTAAACACACGCCACCGAGTTGTTCAGTAATAAAGCAGAGTGTGGCCCACGGTGGGAATAACGGTGGGAATGACGGTGGGAATGACGGTGGGAATGACGGTGGGAATGACGGTGGAATGATAGGAATGTAAAGGTTGTATAATGTTGTTTTAAATATCAGCTCTAATACAGTGGTGTAATCAAAACACCCCACTTCATTCCATGCTGTACTGTGAGATCTCACCAGGGGAATGGATGGACACCTTGCGCGGAAATCAGTATCGAGATCGCCTGCTCAGTCATATACTTTCTGAAATCATGGATATTAATAAGAGTTTATCCTGCTTTTAAAGTTGGAAGCAACTGATCTCTTCTGTTTTTTTTGATGATGATGTGAAACTTGATTGCATTCAGTGACAAGAGACAGGAGGTGTTAGGATGTTGGATGATCACCACCCTATCTGATCCCCCAACTCCCCAAGTCATCCCAAAAGTACTGGATGGAATTCCACCATTCCAGAGAACACAGTTCCACTGCTCCATTACTTCCCCAAAATGCATTCATTAATTCATTAGAAGAGACATTAGAAATGTCCACAAACATTTGCACATAGTGTACTTTTTATAACATCAGCAAAAATCTTTCAACACTCTCTCTCTCTCTCTCTCTCTCTCTCTCTCTCTCTCTCTCTCTCTCTCTCTCTGTCTCTCTGTCTCTCTGTCTCTCTCTCTCTCTCTGTCTCTCTCTCTCTCTCTCTGTCTCTCTCTCTCTCTGTCTCTGTCTCTCTCTCTCTGTCTCTGTCTCTCTGTCTCTCTCTCTCTCTCTCTCTCTCTGTCTCTCTCTCTCTCTCTCTCTCTCTCTCTCTCTCTCTTTGCAGGAAGCAGCTAAAGATGCTCTGGGAAGACTTAAGATGGTAGAAGCTGAGGTACGTTTATTAATACGGTATTGATTCTTACACATTTGGACACACCTATCCTTCCACACTTACCCATTCCTGACCCCTCCTCCCTCTCTCTCTGTCTCTGTCTCTGTCCCTCTCTCTCTGTCTCTCATATTCAGATGGACTCTCTCCGGAGGAAGCGCAGTGTGTGAACTTTTGAGGAATGTGGAATTGCACTTTGGGCTCCAAAACTGTTTTCATATGCAGACAAACATACAGACATGCACACTCTCACACAATTCTACACGTCTACACACACTGACTGACATACACCTCCTCTCTTCTTCCATTCTACAGCACACATTCACTCGTCAATCACTCGTCAGTCATTCACAATTGTGTCCCATCCATCAGCAGTCAGACAGCTGGACTGAGGTTCAGAGTGGATTCAGTCCATTTCAGTTCAGCATTATGAGATCACATTGTAATCATCCACATCAACACCCGTCCTGACATCACTTTAGATGATTACAGTATGATGTCATTGTGGGTGATTCCAGTATGATGTCATTGTGGATGATTCCAGTGTGATTTTTCCCCCAATTTTTTTTTTTTATTTCATCACCAAAAACTTGGGGAAAAGCAAAAAAATCCAAGTTTTGTTTTTGTTTTGTTTGTTAACAGACGTTATGAAGGTTTTATTTGCTTCTTCTATAAAGTTCCTGTTTTGTACGTGGAAGATCTGGGGCCCGATTGACTAAAGCTTTCCTGCGAAGAAAACACTGAAGAATCTTATCATGAACACAAAAACTCATTCGCCAAAACATACGGAGTTCTGAAATATTCTCATGAAGTCTTAATCGTTTGCTTACAGTGTTCTTAAAGACACGTTGTGGTTTTCCTTTGTAGGCGACCGTAACATAATCTTTTATTCTGTACTTCATCTTATTATAAATGCATCAAACTGCATTTTTAATATTCCATTACTCGGTTATATCACAGTGGAGGAGAAATGGAATCAGAGCGTTTTAAAAAAATCCAGGAAACAAGAACTAGAAGTGATGGCGGATGAAGCAAATGCTGTTTTGAAAAACGTTACTTATCTTATGTAGAAACGGTAGCTTAAGAAGGTTCTAATCATGTTAAACATTAATTCTATGATTGAATTATTTAACCTGATCGTTTTACACTCAGACCAGTACGAGACCGTCATCGGCTGAAGCTCCGTTTTCCTTAGAATTGTTCTTAAGAGAGAAGTTCGGAAATAAACAGATAATTGTTAAGAATTTCTAAACTTCAGTCCTGAGGATGGAGTTGAGAGAACAATCTTTCTTCAGCATTTCTTTGAGCTTTGTGAATCGGGCCCCTGTTTACCTGGAGAGTGTACAGATGTACAGGTGTACAGATAAACACTACAGTCCTGCAGTACAGACCCCCCCTCAGTCATACCTCTCTCTGTGTCTCCCTTTATCTCTCTCACCTCCCCCACCCATGTCACTCTTGCAACTCTTGCCAGTCTCAGTAAGCATATGTTTGTGTGTGTGTCTGTGTGTGTGTGTGTGTCTGTGTGTGTGTGTGTGTGTGTCTGTGTGTGTGCGCTCATGTAAATGTTGTAAATCCTCCTACAGAGCCATGTGTATAATAGCAGTTTAAGAGTAATCTGGCCTCTCCACTGGTCTCACTCACTGCAGCTTAATCCGGCCTTGCACACCCGGAGTGGTGTGATAGGGGGCTAATGCGAACCCCCTGGGGGTGAAATTAAAAAGGCTGGGTGAGAAATTGAGGGAGGGGGAGGAATCATATTCCCTAATAATCAGGGATTAATCCCTGTCTGGTTGCTCTGGTGACCTCTGATTGACAAGGGTGTTGTTGGGTCTCTGAAGAGAGAATGAATGTAGAATGGGGGACTTCAAGAGGGGAAGGGTTCAAAGTGTGTGTGTGTGTGTGTGTGTGTGTGTGTGTGTGTGTGTGTGTGTGTGTGTGTGTGTGTGTGTGTGTGTGTGTGTGTGTGTGTGTGTGTGTGTGTGTGTGTGTGTGTGTGTGTGTGTGTGTGATGAACAGATGGGTAGAATCTTAAAGAGAGCTTAAATTCTTTGTTGTCTGATACTCCCCCTCGTTGTGGGTGTTTTCACAGGGTGTAGTATTCACCCCGTGTAGTATTCACCCCGTGACAACAAAACTCCTAAATTCTCCCCTTTTTTGGGGCATAAAACTCCAGTATCAGCACCTTTAACCCCTTAAACTGCGGCGGTGTTGTTCTGTTATTAATCTTAATAGTAATATTATTATTTATGAATTACCCTGAATTGTCCTTTTTCCAGCTCTGCCTGCAGATACAGCCTTTAATCGCTGCTTTTGTTGGTCTGGACTGGTTTAAGGAAGGTTCATGAGGAACTATAGTGCGCACACTTTGTACGAAAGTACACTCCTCATCAAAGAAATAGTTGCACCCAGAAAGAAGTGTGGGATTGCAATGCCGTTAGGAAGGAAGGTAATATATACATACAGGAATATTATGTGCAACACATGACAACAAACCATTCATCTTGTCGCTGACCATGGTGCCTCCACACACTGATACCTGGTCGTCTGCACCAAGACAAAAGTGTGAATCCCATCCGGTCCCATCCGGTCCCATTCTTTGGCGATGATGACATGGTGTTGAGGGCAGTTGTCGCAACGTTCTGCATGAACGTAGTCCTGTATCTTGCAGCCGTCTGCCAATGGTGCACCATCATGGCATCACTGTTACCTGAATATCCACAATGGTGGCTGTTGGGTCACTCTGCATAGAATAGAATAGAACTTTATTGATCCCTTGGGAGGGTTCCTTCAAGGAAATTAAGGAACTGTGTCGAACTATCCATCAGTTCTCCATCAGTGGTTTGTGTAGGTGTCTCACATCGTTCACATCGCTGGTGCGTGCCTTCGTCTGTCCACTGCTGCCAACAGCACGCTCTGGTAATATCTGCACTGTCCATTGATAAGACCATCCCTCTTCCTGAAGCCCTATGATGCGACCCCTCTCGACCTCTCCCAACTACTCCGATTGCTTTCCACCTCTTCTCTTCTCTAAGATCTGCACTTGCATGTCATGCACGGCCAAGTGTCTCGCAATGTCAAACCTCTCCACCGAGTTTCACTCCTGTCAGTTCATTACTTCTGAGAGCAACTATTGTTTAGATGATGTGTATTTAAACATCTGCTCACTCTTCTTCTGAAATCAAGGGTGTTGGAATAACTCTTTACTGTCCTGGGAAGACTTTCTACTAAGCCTTGCAACATTGCTGTGAGGATTTGATTGCATTCAAGGATATTGAAGGATCACTACCCCATATCGTTCCAAAAATATTGGATGGAGCTCCATCATTCCAGTTCCACTGCTCAATTTCGGGGGCTTTATACCCCTCTAGCCCATGCCTGGCATTAGGCACGGTGTGAGTAGGTTCATGTAAATCATATCTGCTCTACAGAGTCCTATTGATGGTGCTTCTCTACAAGGATTAGACAAGCTGTGCATTTACATATCCGTGTAAACAATTAGTGCTAGCTGAATGCATTCAGTAGAAACTAAACTGTCCACAAACATTTGGGCATGTAACCCCAGCCTGCGGTTACCGTAACGATGCCTTCTTATTAAATAATATTCACATATGGATTTTCAGTCCATATGATGGAGGTGGTAAAGTGATCTATATGGGAAAATGGTGCAGGCTGGAGGTTCTTTCAATCAGATTGATGTTTATTCTTGGTGCTGGGTTTACTTGTGGGTATGGGTTGCTCAAGAACTGACTACCACCAATATCGTCTGATCCATAGATGGACGATTGTGGACCCCCACCCCCCCTCGCTCTCTCGCTCTCTCTTTCCCGCCCTTCCCAAATTACATTAAAGGTTTTGGGGTTCTAACATTTTTATTTCTTGTTTATGGCAATCGTTGAAGATTTGTATTCATGTATGTAGTGTATTTTTTTAAAGCGACTGTAATTTTCCTGTAATCTATGTATCCGTGGTGATGGCTATGATGTCTGTTGTTAATATTTCCTGCAGAATGGCACTGTTATTTTGGGCTAATGACTTATTATGACTCATTAAAATGCAGAAGTCAGCTGTTTGTGTTGTGTGTTTGAGAGAGGGCTGCTGAACTGGTTTGTGTTTTCTCTCTTCCCACGGTGCCAGTGTAAGGGTTAAAGTACGTCAGCAGTAGTGTGGGTATATTCCTCAGTATCAGAATTGACCCTTCGACCTCACTAGTTCAGTCTCTGGTCGTGTCCTGTAATGTTTTTGGTCACGCCCACTAGTCAGGCTAGAAATGGCTATGGTGTCATTCATTGGGGAAAAAAGCTTTGGTCAGACAAAAGCTTTAAAGACAGTTTAAAGAGCAACACCAGCAGCCTTTAAGCACCGCCTCCTTTCTTTGCGCAAAAGAAAGTGGCCATGGCTCATGACGTAATCACCAGCGGGTCTTTTTTACTCCCCAAACAGGGTTACATGGTCTTTCTAACTCAGGAAGCTTTTTAAACTGATGGTGACTTATACAAGCACTCCAATACCATGCTTTTAAGCCACGCCCCTTGTCCCTACTTACATCACATCATATGAACAAAACCCAACATTATTCTGAAATTATGTATCTTCGTGTTTTGCATCAACATCAAAAGACCCCACTGGTTCCTGGGTGGCATTTTTGCCTTTACAGTCATTTCTCTGCTCTTGCTCTTTAAACCTTAAAGGGCAACAAGGGTCTGGAAAATCGTTTATGACGTCATAAGTCCGCTCCAAAACGTCATAAGGAGAAATGGACTCGGGTGGGCGTGGCCAGGCGCCGAGTTTCCTGCCGGAGTGAGCACGTGCTTCCGCGTGTCCTCCAGAGCTGCCCCTTTAAACCGCCCCCACACACACTCTCCCACCCCCAGCACGGAGACGCACGGTGCCCCGGACCGCTCCGCGCGCCTGTCTTTGAGGAGTTCGGCGGCTGCGCTTTGATATTTTGAACTGCGCTTTGATCCGCGCTTTGATCTGCGCTGCGCGTGTGTGCGGGTTCGGAGCGCGCGGGACATGACGCTGGAGGCGATCCGGTACCGGACCGGGTCTCTGCAGATCCTCAACCAGCTGCTGCTGCCGCACGAGAGCGTGTACGAGGAGATCCGCTCCGTGCAGGACGGATATGAGGCCATCAAGAGCATGAAGGTAAGCTGGAGGAGCGCGAGGCCTCGAGTCAGCAGCTGCAGCAGCGCGAGAGCAGATGTTTCTTTGTGTCAAAGCTGGAGAGAGACGGAGCACGGGGGTCGCTTTTGTTCCTGTCGTGTGTGTGTGTGTGTGTGTGTGTGTGTGTGTGTGTGTGTGTGATTTGCATAGCTGGCCTCAATGCTGCTCTACATCTGACCATTGAACGCGTGGACCACCGAAGCGCGCGCGCCCACTCTTCAGTTCACTCTAAAGCTGAAACACAATGTAGTGTTAAAGACTCCTCCTGGCCTTTTATCTTTCCTCCCCACCAATGACAGTCTTTCAGCATCAGTCAGTCTGTCTGCAGCCCTCTCCCTGCATCCCTTACAGCGAAACTGCCTCTGGAATCCAGTAACTGCATCAGTGGGTTTCAAACATCTCACTGTCTGCTCATCCACACTCAACATCTCACCGTCTGCTCATCCGCACTCAACATCTCACCGTCTGCTCATCCACACTCAACATCTCACTGTTTGCTCATCCACACTCAACATCTCACTGTTTGCTCATCCACACTCAACATCTCACCGTCTGCTCATCCACACTCAGCATCTCACCGTCTGCTCATCCACGCTCAGCATCTCACCGTCTGCTCATCCACGCTCAGCATCTCACCGTCTGCTCATCCACGCTCAACATCTCGCCGCCTGCGCTCATCCACGCTCAACATCTCGCCGTGTCTATCTTGGCCTATACTCAAGATGTTTATCTCTACTGGTCGAAATTCAAGAACTTGGTTGGATTTCAGTAAATAATTGACCGTTAATTGATTTCACTTTTTAATTGATTCATTAATCACTGACTGTGGTTTCCACAAAATCTAGTCTTCAGTGTCTGAAGAGATGGAGGGTGGTCTTGATGAAGCAGTCATAAATTTCAGGACACTCCGCCCTAGTTTGATCTATTTTTATATATATAATACATTTATGAATTCACTCCCTCATTCGAAACCTAAACTCTTGTTCTTTGGATCTTGACCAAACACTGACACCTATTCCCTGCGTAAGGTTACAATGTTCTCAGTGGTTGTGGTTCCTGGTTCAGTCTTTCCGCTGTTGGTGCACGTTGCACGCCGTTACAGCAAACCTGCTCCATGCATTATTGATGCAGCAGCTCCTCCCTCCACACCCCCTCCTCTTCTGCTGGAGTTCATTGCCACACACTCTCTCGCTTTCTCAAGCTTCATTAAAGGCTTCTCTCTCTCTCTCTTTCTCTCTCCTGCTGTATGCTGGAGATGAATGGACATGACATCATAATGACACAACCTTCACTGGTTCCAAGGATGTAGTAATTGCATACAGTGCATCCGGAAAGTCGCAGCACTTCACTTTTTGTTGCAGATACAGTCCAAACTGCATTTTTCAGTTCGTTTCTGCTCTCAAAATTCCACGAACAACAATAAACACGAATCTGTTGGCCTCATGTCTAATGACCGGTATGAGCTAGAGGGGTGTAAAGCCCCTGAGGATTGAGTTGTGGAACTGTGGAACGATGGTGCTCCGTCCAGTTCTTGGATTAGGTGGAACTGTGCTTATCCAGCACCCTTAGCTCTCCAACGTGCAATCAAATCCCCAAAACAATCTTCTAGAATCTGGTCTTCTGTGGGCAGAAGACGGTAACAAAAACAGGACAAACGTTTATTAAAACCACGATTTCAGAAGAGACAATACATGAGCAGATGTCCCAATACTTTTGCCCATGTAGTGCATATCATTCTTTAGTATGATCATAATGACATCACAGCCTTCGCACTCAGAATTACAGTCAGTTTTTCCTGCAATGATGTCATGGTGCATAATTGAAAGTGGTCAGCGTGATCACAGTAGTGGAGGACCTTTCAAGGGTATGATGTCATAATGGATCATCGTTCCTAGGTGTTCCAACCATAGATCTGTCTCTTACACTGTCGTTTAACAGTAGAGACCCCCTCGGAGCTTTTCAGCCCCCATGCTTGCACTAAGTGAGGAGTTGGCTCTGCGTGGACTGTTGCCTACGTCTTGCACTGCATTCAGCTCTCAGCTGTCCAGTGCAAGTATCTGGACTTTGGACCTAAATCTGATTAAGTTTCCAGTGTTTGTCTTTTGTTCAATACAGAAAAATGCACCACAAATATTGAGCCTCTTTATAGGAGACAGAGACACGCCAGACATTTAATTTCTGACAATCCTAGTTTACTCAAATGTATCATTTGAGATGCAAGTAAACAGAATTTGCATATTTGTGTGGTGTTGACCTTGTTTTGTTCAAAAATGTACTTGCGCCTGTAATTATTAAACTATTTAACTTGAAACACAGTCTCGGGAATCTTGTTGATCCAGAGTGTTTTGAGCTGAAAATGCAATAATTCTGATGGTTAGTGTGTAATAATTAGATTGACAAAGATATTTATAATAAGATCTTCAAAACACTTGACAGTGGTCCAAATAAAAAGCAATATTATTCTTGTTGTGTCAGCATTATCCCTTCTCAGGACTTTAATTCTGAAATTAGCAAAGAAAGAGAGCAAACAGTCACTTCCTCTGTAACCCAATATCTGGCCAGTGACCTCATCAGCCCCGCCCCCTCTCTCTGATCAGTCAGAGTCTGTATGCAGGTTGATCATCAGCCCCGCCCCCTCTCTCTGATCAGTCAGAGTCTTGTATGCAGGTTGAGCATCAGAAGAGTTGCTGATGCTCATCAAGCTGGAAAAGGTTACAGACCATCTGTGAAGAGTCTGGACTTCATCCAGCCACAGTCAGACAGATGGTGCACAAATGAGGAACCGTCAGTGGTCCTGTCTTTACCTGTAATGCCTATTGTTTGACCCTCCTTAGGTGCGCGGCGCTCCTGCCATTGCCATCGTGGGCTGCCTGAGCCTGGCCGTGGAGCTGCGGGCAGGTGCTGGGGGCGAAGACCCTGTGGCTTTTATCAGGGAGTCTCTGTGTCACCTGACCTCAGCGCGGCCCACCGCCGTCAACATGGGACGAGCCGCACGCGAGCTGATGGAGTTCACAGAGAATGAGAGCATGGAGAAAAGCGGAGACCAGCTCAGAGAAAGGTAGGTGGTGGAGAGATCGCACTTTCTCTAACACTCATGCAGGACTTGCCCTGCTAGGATGCTTCATGTGAAACTCCTAACCACTGACACATCTCTCCATGTTCTGGCCCCGCCCCCTTTTCAGTGTGATCAGCTTGATCGAGGAGATGCTCGTGCGGGACGTGAACGACAACAAGAAGATTGGGAACTACGGCGCCCAGCACATTCTGTCAGGCGTGCCCAGAGATTCTGTCACCATTCTCACGCACTGCAACACCGGCAGCCTCGCCACCGCGGGATATGGGACTGCACTGGGTATGTGTGTGTGTGTGTGTGTGTGTGTGTGTGTGTGTGTGTGTGTGTGTGTGTGTGTTAGTGTAGTTGGCACAATAAAAAAGCTTGTAGCACCAAACAAATTGCAAAAAGTGAAGTGCTGTGAATACTTTCCGGACGCACGATGCAGGTTCTCTGAGGAAGACGAATGCATGCCATGTCACATATCACCATGGAAACTACCCGGTGTATCCAACAATAAAGACGGCACAGAGGTTCTCTCATGCGGCCGTTGAAAACATGGCAGCTGACCGAAAGCTTCAGATTCCAGTTGCAGGACCGTTATCTTGGACATCTTATCTTGGAGTTAATTTGATGACTGTGTGTGTTTACAGGTGTAGTGCGGTCTTTACACTCTCTGGGCCGTTTGAAGCGTGTGTATTGTACGGAGACGAGGCCGTATAATCAGGGGGCCAGACTGACTGCTTTTGAAGCTGTGTCGGAGGGCTTCCCTGCCACGCTCATCACAGACAGCATGGCTGCCCTTGCCATGAGAGAGAAGGGCATCTCTGGTAAGTGTGTATATGTCAAAGCAGTGGTCCATAGAACCTCATTATCACTTAGTTGCCATATTGATGCTCCACTGACTGTGAAATGGCATCTCCTTCAATCCCACTCTGGGCTGGGATGCGACTCCTGCTTTATGCAGCTTTGGTGGAGGCACAGGTAACCTCTCCACAGAACTGCGTAACTCTGCGTAACCTGAGTCATACTCGTGTAAAATCCTGTAAAATTGCTCTTTAACTTGCTTCTTTCACTTCAGATGCTGCTTCTGTATCTCTCAGCTTGTTAACAAATGCATGTGTACAGCTGTTTATGCACTGAAATCGTGACGTGATATTTACTGCAGTGTTGTAAAGTAATATCATTTATTGGCTGCAGGGGGAGCCCAAGAGCAAAGATACTGTAAATAAAGGACACTGTAAATAAGATTTCCCAGTTTAGTTCAATAAATAATAATCAGTAAAATGTAAAACTAAATTGGAAGTTATGTTTCTAAGCTGTGTTTTGATGTTTATTGTGTGTGTTTGTGTGTGCACGCATGGACAGCTGTTGTAGTTGGCGCAGATAGGGTCGTTGCTAATGGTGACACAGCAAACAAAGTGGGCACTTACCAGCTGGCCATCACGGCAAAGCATCACGGGATACCGTTCTACGTGGCAGCTCCCAGCACATCATGTGACCTGAGTTTGGAGAGTGGGCGGGACATCGTGATCGAGGAGCGGCCAGCGGTGGAGCTGACCAGCATCAATGGAGTCCCGGTGGCTGCACCAGGTGTGTGTGTGTGTGTGTGTGTACAATAATTT